>APFE031079423.1:12436-28365 GCA_000404065.3 Pinus taeda | reverse complement strand
ATGAATGTTGGATAAAAGCAATGGATGAAGAACTTGAGAAAATCGAAAGAAACAACACTTGGGAACTGGTTCCTAGACCAAAGGATAAGAATGTTATCGGAACAAAATGGGTCTTCAAAAATAAATTGAATGAAAATGGAGAAGTAATTAGAAACAAGGCTAGACTTGTTTATAAAGGGTATGCGCAGCCAAGAAGGAATAGACTTTGAAGAAACCTTTGCTCCTGTTGCAAGACTTGAGGCCATCCCAATGTTCCTTGCTCTCTCAAGTTTTCAAAACTTCAAAGTATTTCAAATGGACGTGAAATCAGCCTTTCTAAATGGGGACTTAGAAGAAGAAGTGTACATTGAGCAACTAGATGGTTTCATCCTTGGGAATGATCCAAATCTTGTATGCAAACTGAAAAAGGCTCTCTATGGTCTTAAACAGGCTCCAAGGGCTTGGTACTACCGGTTGGACAAATATCTTCATCAACAAGGCTTTTCAAAAGGATCAGCAGATAGCAATATTTATGTCAAAATAGAAAATAACAAATTGCTAATACTTGGTGTGTATGTAGATGACATTATCTTTGGGAGCAATGAAGAAGCTATGAATCAAAGCTTTGCCTTGGTGATGCAAAAAGAATTCGAAATGTCTTTGCTTGGAGAACTGACATACTTTCTTGGATTGAAAATCCAACAGAATGAAGGCGGTACCTTCTTATCTCAAACCAAGTACCTCAAGAAGATTTTGAAGAAGTATGGCATGGAAGATGTGAAACCAGTATGTACCCCCATGGTTACAGGATGCAGCCTTAGTGCAAATGATGAATCAGCAGCCGTACATCAACCAAACTATAGATCCATGATGGGAAGTCTACTTTATTTGACAGGTACCCGACCAAACATCATGCATGCAGTGGGAATAGTTGGGAGATTTCAGGCAAATCCAAAGGAAACTCACCTTCAAGCAATGAAGAGAATTTTCAAATATCTTCAAGGGACTCAAAACTATGGCTTATGGTATCCTAGAGATACAGATCTCACACTTCATGCTTATACAGATGCAGATTGGGCCGGAAGCGTGGATGACAGGAAGAGCACAAGTGGTGGAGCATTCTTTATGGGTTCCAGATTAGTATCCTGGTTCAGCAAGAAACAGAGTTCGATTGCCTTATCTACAGCTGAAGCAGAATATGTGGCAGCTGCATCTTGCTGCACTCAACTCCTTTGGATGATGCAGACCTTGCAGGATTTTCAAATAACTTGTACACCACCTATCCCCATCTTATGTGATAATACAAGTGCAATTAGCATTTCCAAAAATCCTGTCATGCATTCAAAGACCAAGCATATACCGATCAAGTATCACTTTCTTCGGGAACAAGTGTTGGAACAAAAGGTCAAATTGGAGTATGTTCCTTCTAAGGAACAAGTTGTTGACATTTTCACCAAACCACTGCCCAGGGAAACTTTTGAATATCTCAGACAGAAGCTGGGAGTTGTTGATGTATCATCTTGTTGTTAAATCTTATCAGTTTCAGAGAAAAATGGGTGTACGCGTGTTGGATAAGGTGTATCCGCGTACATACGCCGGTTTGTATAGAGAAAGTCACATATATGGAGGCTTGATGGATATCAGAAGGAGTAGGCTCTGGTTGAAGATATTCTGTTGTTGATTTCAGGTGGAACAAAGGGAGAGGGCGAACAGAAGGAAATCTTGGTTGCTGATCTGAATGATGATTGACATTTGATGCTGCTATCAGTTGTTGATGACTTTTTCATGTTTTAAATATTCGTCTCTATGTCATGTGTCAAGGTCATGTAACGGCCTATTTTGATTTCCCCACTATGCCTGGGATGAAGATGTAATGTATTTGGTCATCATATGTAAATTTCTGATGTATTCCACTTGGTTGGATGGATGATCCCCACTTGGTTGGGTGATGGATGTATGTATTAAGTATTTTGGTGATAGGAAGGTCTTGTATTGTTGCATAAGTCTTAGTTCTTCTTAAAGAACATCTTTTTACAGATCTTGGCTACAGTCAGGGGGAGCATGATCAGCACAGCAGGACAGACATTTCAGCATGTACTCAGGGGGAGCACAACCCTTTGCCTTTGATGACAAAGGGGGAGAATGATCTTGGTGTTGCCATCAAGTCCAAAGGGGGAGATTGTTGGCATTATGGCATAGGTTGGAGCTATGGCAGGTGTTGTCCTTGATGGCAACCTTCTTTGGTATCAGATCTCAGTTCAGGCACTCAGAAAGTAGAAAAAGACATATATGCAGGTTCATCTAGACGAAGGCGTGTATACACGTGGGTTATACATTACAAAAGCGCGTATATGTTGTGGATCATTCTTTTGGTCCATGGCAATTAGATCTTGGAACTTGAACCTATGTTTTGGACCATAGCGTCTCGTCAGATGTGTTGATCCCCAGTTTTGGGATCATGGTTTTGAAATGTTATGGTTTTGGACCATGGTATTGGGGAAGGCCTAAGGCTATAAAAGAGGAAGGAGATCTTGTGATAAATCACCATCTGAATTATTATTGAAGATATGATAAAGTGCTAGAGCTGGTATATTGGGTGGTGATGCAGATCTGGATCTGAAGGAAGGAGGAACCTTAGTGCAAAAGGAAGGATAAGTTCTATTCATGGGTCATAATCTTTAAGCCTGAATGATAGTATCTTTGTATGATTTTGATCTGCTAGATGTGGTGCTTGTTTGATCTATAAGCCTGAAAATCTAGGTTAATTAGTGATTGAATATCTGGAAGAGTGTGTTGTCCTTTATAGATCTGTGCGCAGGTTCAGTGAAGCAAAGGGGCGTATACACGCAGTTTAGGTGAAGTGAAGGCGCGTATACGTAGGTTGTTCCATATGCAGATGTGTATGCATGCGAGTTACAGACTGTTGATATAGCGTATATGCTTTAAGTGGTGATCTAGTTGTTTCTGCTTATTGCTGTTGTGTTTAGGGTTCTGTTGTATGGTTTCTAGTAGTGTGTTTGGGTACAACTGGCAGAGAAATATCTACTTGATTTCAGATCTAGTTGGTGAAAAGGAGTTTGGTTGATGAAGAATTTCTTGATGATCGTTTGATGTTCATGGATCCAGTCTGAAAATTGATGAAATATGGTCCCTGGAAGAAAGAGAAGGTTGTAGCCTTCTGTACGCCAGCACCTACGTACTAGTATCTTGGCTAGTGCAAGAGCTAAGGGGGTTGTAGCTCCCTTCCAGGAGAAGCTGGAAAACAAGAGAGAGTTGTAGCTCTCTGCAGGTTGCAGCCTGCATACTGGTAAAAAGACTGCACCAGTTGTAAATTGAAAAGAAGATAGAGACGAATTGCAGTCGGTGGTTTTCACCCACATTGGGTTTCCACCTTATATCTTGTGTTCTTGTGTGTGACTATTTCTCTGCTCTGTTTTACTGTCTCTGGTTACTGCTATTTGATTATGCATCACAGATTAACAATCATCATCAGAAAGATTAAGTAAAGTAAAAGCTTTCTTTGTATACGCGGGTTTCCTTTTGCATAATCGCGTATATACGCAGGTTAATTAATCTGAAGTAGCGTATATAAGTTGTTTTGAAAAAGGAATAATTACCTTGATAATATTGATTGACCCCCCCTCTCAGTATTATTTCCAACATTGTATACACGTAGTGCTCAAACCACTTTTCCTTAGATACTTTCGAAGTTCTAATTTCCTGTGTCGTGAACTTGTGAATCCTCTTGTCCAACTACTCTTCAATTTCACTCTTTGTTGGGTTCCAGTGGCACGACATCAGAAATACCTTATGCAGATACCAGTCCTAGCAACAGAACCATTTTTTGGCTTAGTGGGGCCTGACCCAACTTCAGAAGTGATTTAGCCAAGAAAATCCCAGTACTACTAGCCCTTTCGACAACAGTCTGCATAGCATGGACTGAGGTCTCACTAGAAGTAGTATGGGAGGGTGCTAGAACCAGGTTTCCACGCCTTGGAGATGTCTGATAGGAGGTGATTAGTATGCAATTCAGGCTTCACACTTACTGTGCTATGTGCACCAGCGGGCACCTAGCGCCTTGCAATATTTTCTTCGCGCAGTTCTAGCCACAACGCGACCATGTTATTTACCCATGTCTTTCTTAACTAGGCTATGTTAGCTGATTACTTAGATTATTTTCATATAAGTATCTATCAATTGTGCGCAGTAAATAAACAGATTAATAGTAATGCATAACATCAAAATATAGATTCAAGAATAGGTGCACAATGTAAACTTCTCTTTATTAACTTTCAATCCCACTTACATACCTGACTCCGCCCTATGCGCTTAGCTATAGGGGTCTACGCACTCAGCTGCGGACTCTTTTAGGCCTCTACGCACTTAGCTGCAGAGCATATTCCTACTACTATGACCTAGTACACTTTGGATTCAACTCTAACCCCGAACCATGCCTTCACTATTCTATCTATCAATTTCTTCCCTTTACTCTTAGAGCCTTGCTCTATTTATATAATCCCATGGTCCGCGGACCATGGGTAGGCCACCACAACTTTACATTAAATTACAATATTTTACGGCGGATAGCCCTATGACTCATCTTAGACTTCGTGCTCCGCAATCGCAATTCGTGGAATCTTACGATATAATTTACCAAAACCTGGGCTTTGAGCCCTAAAAACATGTTACAGGGGATCCCATGCCCAACACTTATACTTAGGATAAAAGCATTTTTTGTGGGTTTTTGATTATTTTTAATGAGAGGGGAAATAGTTAAGGGGGTTCTACCTTTCCTAGGTAAAATGTGTTTTAGACTTGGGAAAAGGGGATTTTGTAGGGTAAAATGAGTGATGTAAAGGGAAAAAGGTGTTTTCATGAATGAGAAGGATTTCAATAAGGTGGAATCGAATACTTGATGTCCATGAGTCATTAAGCCAAGGTTATGGTCCCACCAAAAGTCAGAGAAATGCTCTGAGCCTTTATGACTGAAGTAGTTTAGTACTAGAGCACATTGTGGGGAGGGAAATTAGCAATATGCCAAATGATGTTTATCCATGATTGTAAAAATTTCTTGTGCCTACCCATCTGTTATTTTAACATTTTATTCCTTATTTACATGGGTGCATTTGAGCTTGCAAACCCTTACTCATTTTTCTTTGAAACAGGAAACTAACTAATTCAAACCTTATTTCATCGAAGAGCTTAGGTTAAATTGTTGAGCTCGCTATCATTATCTATTTCAACTATTGACTTGCCATATTAAACTGCTTGGATAGATCTTTATTCTCTATCTATCAACATTAAATTTAAAGCATGAAAAGTCAAGATTAAGCTATTTGACTTATCATGGATTATGGTATTTTAAACAAGCTACACATAATCATTATTTGTAGAAAAAGTAAAATAGTAGTGGAATTTGAATTTGCACACTTTCATGATCTCTTTTTATCTCTTTTTGTGGGGTTCATATTTTTCACTTTTTTTTTTATCTTTGTTTCCTTTTGTCCGTTGATTGTTCTTTTAGGACATACCCTCTTTACATTTTTTAATTTGGGAATACATTTGCAGAAAGAAAATGTATGTAAAATATTTCAATATTGACCATAGTCAATTCAAAATTATGAATCCTATTATTATAGGACCCTAACAGAAGGAATAATGGTTGAACAGGTACCTATATAGAGAGATACATAGTATCTTCTTCTAAGTTTTCCCCATTGAATTGTACAAGTGGTTAGCCAAATTGATAGCCATCCAAAGAAGGTGGAAGCTTGATAATCCTATAGTGTGGACTCCTAAATTAGTGTGATGATTAGAAGCCTCTGAAAACCATATCATGAGGATTGTCGATCATTGGCTCGATTGGATTCTAGGAGGATTTGTTATAGAATTTTGAGTTGATACCTCAGTCAGCTACAATGAAGTAGAGTGGATATTTTTCAAAGGACTACAAGGTAAGTATTTAAGATATTTGAATACTTGGATTAAAATTTTGTTGTGAAAAAAATGGGTTATGCCATTACCTTGATGTTCGGAGCTACGCGAAGTGGAATACTTTGTAGAAATTATGAAGGATCAGGAGCGGAGTACAGTACATTGATTGGACATCCTTTGAGTGACGACAAAGGGGTGGAATGAACTCCACTGTGAAGTGTTGTTCAGTTGATAACATAGGGTTTTCCATGAACGCATCTACCATCCACTCTGCCTCCACCGCATACACCTTCGCCCATTGATCTGATTGTGAGATCTTAGACAATTATTAAGGTATTACAGACTCATGTTCTTGGATATGCCTATGTTACTTTATGCAATGGATTGATAAGATTGTGAAATACATAGGCAATGAAATAGTTCAAGAACGTAATAGACAAACACATATAAACACAACAAGTTTAATAAGGAGTTCACCCAACACTCCTAGGCTACGTCTCCTGGTCCAGCCTTTAGTGGTGACCTCTCTATTATGTCTTCAAAATAGAGTTTTACAACAGTGAGCTCAAATTGAGCCTCACACAATAGATACAAAGTAGTAAGGATTTACTTGGATTCCCCAAGGCTCTTTTGAGTACACAGACTCTCCTCACTTACTCTTTGTCTCTATTGCTCTGTCTCAGCACTGCCTTGCCATGTTTGCCCTCTGTCTGTGGCTTTAAAGCCAATTGGCACTGTTTGTTCATTTCACCTTCTCGGGCTCTTTAGATTCCTAACCTCTGTCTGCTCAGACCCCTTTCTGAGCATTAGCAATCATTGCTAAATGATTTCAGGGATGGTGGCCACCTATTATGTAACATAATGGTCGTCAAGCCTTTGAAATCCCTCAAAATCACTATTCTTTTTTTACACAGAGAAATACGTTCAAACACAAGAAAAGTCTGCCAAACACTGTTCATCAGAATTCAAATATTATGAGTCTGCCTTATAACTCCTATCGGGTTCGCCTGTATAATCACATCACATCTCCACCATTGATCTGGGAGATCCAAATCCAACGACTATGGTTCATTTTAGGCGGCCCTTTCGTACGGGGGTTAACCACCCAATAAGGGTGGTTTTCTCTCCCCTCAGCCTGGACACATGGCAGCCTTTGTATGGGATCGGGTGGAGACCGACCGAAACCACTTACCGCCCATGGTCTACCCGAAATCCCGCCTGTTTCCTTTATATATATAAAAAAAATACATTAAACAATGAAATCCCACTCATATCAGACTTGAAATAGTATTCAACAGCATTAATAAACCCTTTCAGGTCCATAATATCACATCGGGTACATTTCCTTTGTAATCCATTCATTTGGTGGAAAAGCGAAATACAAAGGAAATTGTTGCTTTCCAGATTTCAAAATATATAGAATATTGTCTATAATCTTATCGAGTCCAGCTATCACTGTCATTGTTATTATCGGCCCCACTCCATTGAAATGTACCAACATGATATTGCGATGCTATTGATCACAATCACATATCACACATACCTCGGGCTGTTGTAAGTGCTCCTTTGTATTTTCCGATAATATAATACGATGCAACTTGGGCCATTAATCTACGTGCTTGATCAACAGTCCTCATTGACCCCGCTGATCACTGTCGCACATTCCTTGTGGTCTCCGCTGATAGCCTCCCTTTGCTATGTTGATTGTGATTCGCTGATCAGATCTAGAGTATTGATCGGCCAGATCCAATGGCTTTGATTCAAAGTTGCTTTGATCACCGATAAGCCTATTTTTAATGTTTTCTTTATGTTTTTGCCTCCCGATAGTGTTATCCACTTTCTTTAAAGGTTTTTCTCATGTGATAGTTTTGAGTGTTTAAAATATTTTGAAGACTTAGAGGGCTTTCTAAGATCCATTTGGACCACGCCTTCCCACTAAAAAAGGATTTTGGAACACCAAAAGTTAGTTTTTAAGCATCAATCAAGTGAGGATACAACTTCCTCACTTGTCCAATCTCTATCCATTTTTCACTGCTTGGTTTTAAACTTTGAATCTGATTCTGAGGTACTCAACATCCTCGTTGCCCGTAGTTCTCACCTTCCTATCCAGAACTGTATCTTCCTGTAACTCATTGAGCTATTTAGGCAACAAATCATCAATAGAAGGCAATTGACTTTGCTCTTAGGGATCTCCAATCAATAAAGGTTCAAATAGTCTCAAGTTCTCTGCATTAACTACTGAATAGATGTGCATGCAAGTTGGCAAATCAAGGCGAAAAGCATTCTCACCAATTTTCTCAAGTATCTTGAAACGCCCATACCTTATTGGCTTCAGCTTCTTACCTTCACGTTGCATTCTGTCTTTGATGATGTATAGCGAGACTTGATCACCAACTTGGAAGCTATGCTCAATTCGATGCTTATCATGCATTGCCTTGTACTTGGCTTGGCTCTTTTCCAACTGTTCCTGCACTACATGGTGAATTTCTTGGATTTGTTCAATGAACTTGGTTGCTTTGTCCAAATCATTGTGTCCATCAACTGCTATATCTTTACTAAAGACAAAATCCAAGGGAGACCTTGGTGTAAAACCAAAACAAGTCTCAAAAGGAGATCTTTGTGTAGACAAATTTTTAGCACGGTTGTAAGCATGTTGCACATAACACAAATGTTCATCCCAAAGTTTGGGATGCTTGCTGCAATAGCCCCTAAGAAACTGGATCATTGTCCTATTGACCACCTCTATTTGGCCATCTATTTGTGGATGAAACGTTGTGCTCTTCTTCAGTCTAGTGTCCATCAACTTCCATAGACTTGACCAAAACTTCCCAACAAACCGGGAATCTCGATCAGATACAATAGAAGTGGGTAACCCAAAATGAACCCATACATGCTGAAAGAACAAATTTGTTGTTTGTTCGGCTGTAATCTACTTGTTACAAGGTATTAAAATACAGATTTTGTTGAACCTGGCCACAATAACATATAAATAATCATGACCTTTTCTAGACTTTGGCAATCCCCCAACAAAGTCCATGGAAACACTTTCCCAAGGATGAGAAGGAACTGGAAGTGGAGTGTACAAACCTAGTTTTCTATTGCTGGGCTTGATTTTAGCACACATGGTACACCCTTTAATCTATCTAGAAATTGTTTCATGCATTCTTGGTCAATAACAGAATCATTCCAACTTACATCAAAATGACCTGATATTAGATAAGTGTGTGCTTCTCGAATTATGTTAACTCTTTCAGTTTGAGGAATGCATAACTTTCCCAAATGATATAAGAATTGGTCCTTAACGTGATAACCCAATTCTTCTACTTGTTTGCGATGACTTAAGGTTGCATATACATCTTCAAAATCTACATCTTGAGCATATTTTTCATTGTAGCTTTCATGCAATATTGAGTTATGCTTAAGTATAATAGACGCATTTATGATTGGTCTGGATAATATATCTGCAACTTTATTCTGTATTCTTTTCTTATATCTAATGACAAGATGAAACTGTTGTAGAAAACCCATCCACCTATAGTGTCTTGATTGGTGCAATTTAGTTTGTGAGTGCAAATATTGAAGTGGTTGATGATCAGTATGTATAATTGTTTCTTTGCCCATTAGGTAATGTTTCCACTTTTTCACACTCTGTACTAATGCCTACAATTCTTTATCATATGTGGGATAATTAACTACTGCAGGATTAAATGTCTCAGAATGATAACATATGGGTTTACCATGTTGCATCAACATTGCTCAAATGGCATAGTCACTGGCATCTGTTTCATTCTCAAATGGTCTTTGAAGATTTAGCAATGCTAGTACTGGTGTTGTACTAATCTTTTCTTTGAAGGTGTCGAAGGCTTTCTACTATTTGCCTCCCCACTGAAACACCTTGTTCAATCATGTTAAAGCATGTAAGGGAGTTTCAATCAGGGAAAAGTTAGCAATAAACTTTCTCCAATATTGTGCTGCTCCTAGGAAGCTCCTAACTTCTGTAGCAGATTTGGGTTTAGGCTAGTTCACAATGATTTCAACCTTAAAGGGATCTATCTTCAATTCACTACCCCCTACAATATGACCCAAATAATTCAAAGATGTTTTACCAAATTCACATTTTGATAACTTAACATAGAGATTTTCTCTTTTCAAAACATCTAGAGTTTTCTTTACATGCTTTAAATGTTATTCCCATGTTTTACCGAAAAAAGAATGTCATCTAAATATACAAATACAAAATCATCAATAAAAGGCATGAGTACATCATTCATAACTCTCATGAAAGTGGTAGGAGCATTACTTAAGCCAAAAGGCATAACTAGCCATTCGTACAACCCTTGTTTTGTTTTGAAAGTAGTCTTCCATGCATCTTGCTCTACTACTCAGACCTGATGATAGCCACTACGCAAGTCCAACCTGGAAAAGTAAACAACTTCTTTCAACTGATCTAATAGATCATCTATGTGAGGAAGAGGATAACGATTCTTGATCGTTATTTTATTCAGTGCCCTATAATCATGCACACCCTCCACGAACCATCTTTCTTTCTCACCAAGACAATTGGAGACCCACATGGTGATGTGCTTAGCCTTATGAACCCTTTATCAAGTAGCTCTTGTACCTTCTTCTTGATATTTACATTCTCTAAAGTGGATAACCTATACATTCCGATGTTAGGCAATGGAGCATCTCGCTGCAAATGAATATCATGTACTATTTCCCTTTTGGGTGGCAGACCTTTAGGTTATTGAAATAGGATATCATATTCTGAAACAACTTTTTCTAAATCAGTTTTCTATTTAGCATCACAGCCTTCAAATGCATTGGTTTTATTAGTGGTCTTTTCCTTTACAACCATTAGTAAAAATTTCTTTTATGAGTATACAATTCTTTTCATCTACCGTAATTTTATGAGAGTGTAGCTATTTTTGAGTTGATGAGGTCTTACAATATATTCTATTCCATATTTTGTGAGTTGCTACTTATTTTTAGTTCTATAGAAAATGGCCTTTCTATCATACAAGGACTTCCTAAAACAATACCACATATATCCAAGGGAACTATATCTAACTCAACCTCATCTACAAAAGTTGACCCAATAGAAAACCTAAGTTTACCTTGTCTAGTCACTTGTATCTTTGCTTTATCACATACCCAACCTAATGGATATGGCTTCTTGTGAGGTGTTGTTAGTAAGCCCAACTTCTTTACAATTGTTTCAGAAATCAAGTTTACTTATGAGCCACTATCAAATAAAGTATCAATCCTTTGATGCTTGGAAATAACTCTAATATGAAAAAGCTCATGTCTTTTCCTCTCATTGTCTTCATTATCAATAGACTTTACAGAATTACTAGTGGATGTTTCAGAATGTTTACCTTTCATACCGGTGGCTGTGACTATTGTTTCATCACCTTATTCTCACCCCAAATCCTTCTAAATAGCAACAAAAATCTTCTTCTTCTTACCACTGCACTTCTTGGGTTTCAGCTCTAGATGCAAAGACTAGCAGTGTTCATCATCATGCCCATCCTTCATACAATGAGTGCATGAAGGTTTGTCTTTCTATACAGTGTTTGTCTTCCTCTCCTTCCATTTTTGCTTCTTCTTTTCCTTGTTCTTGCTTGTAGTGGGTTTTGATGATCCCCCAATATCTAGGTTCACATTCTTGCCTCTAGCCTCTAGATGTGTAGCCTAAACAGATACCTCATCTATGCTAGTAGGGTTAAACATGAGAATGGTGTGCATCAAATAGTTGTGTAGACCACCTATATACTTCAACAAAGTTTCAGGTAAGTCTAGAGAAATGCCTAGAATTAAAGCTATTTTTTTTAATTCCTGAGTATAACTTTGTACACTTTGGACCTTTGGCTAGCAAAGAGTTTTCCAACCCATCATTGTTTGCTGCATATAAGCTAGTGGATAGAATTGTTTTTTAATGGCAAAACCAAATTCATTCCAGGTAGAAATAATTTTAACATCCTTCTTCAAATCAGCTTGTGTCTTTCCTTCCCACCACACTAGGGGAGTTCCTCCAAGACGAAGGCTAGCCAGCTGAATCTTTCTCCTTTCTGAATTGATGTTCTACACCCTGCAATATACATCAATCTATCTAATCTAGTTATATATCTTTTCTGCATTTAATTCACCATCATAAATTGGTAAGTCAAATTTAACATTTAATTTAATCACAACAGCTTTCTTCTTTTTCTTTTCAGGCCTAGTTTTATGTGAATAAGATGATGAGGATGGTGATGATAGAGGAGATGGTGGAGATGGCTTCTCTTCTTTCCTTTTTCCTTCTGGATGGCCATCTAGAAGAGGTTCCTTTGATCCTTTTTCTGTTTGAGATGCTGAAGTGCTTTCACCTCTACCTTTCTTAAATTATTTATAAATCTCTTCCACCATGGCTCTCATGGTCATGAAAATGTCCATGAACCGAGAGTCTGATTTTGATGAAGTTTGTTCTGCCATCCTCCTCCTAGGGTAGACTCTTCCAATTTCTAAATTAGTCTCAATAAGTTGTCCTTCTCCTAGTTTGAGCTTTGACCTAGTTAGCATTCAACAATCCAGCACAAACTTGTCTAACCTTAGTAAACCTAAAGCTCTGATACCACTTGATCCGATTGTGAGATATTAGATAATAATTATGGTATTACAGACTCATGTGCTTAGATATGCCTATGTTACTTTATGCAATGGATCGATAATATTGCGAAATACATAGACAATGAAGCAGTTCAAGAACATAATAGACAAACACATATAAACACAACAAGTTTAATAAGGAGTTCACCCAACACTCTTGGGCTACATCTCCTAGTCCAGCCTTCAATGGTGACCTCTCTATTATGTCTTCAAAATAGAGTTTTACAACAATGAGCTCAAATTTGCCTCACACAATAGATACAAAACAATAGGCTTTACCTAGATCCCCCAAGGCTCTTTTGAGTACACAGTCTCTCCTCACTGACTCTCTGTCTCTGTTGCTCTACCTCAACATTGCCTTGCCCTATTTACTCTCTGTCTATGGCGTTAAAACCAATCAACACTGTCTATTCATTTCACCTTCTCGAGCTCTCCGGATTCTCGACCTCTGTCTGCTTAGATCCCTTTCTGAGCATTAGCAATCATTGCTAAACACTTTGAGGGAAGGTGGCCACCTATGCTCTAACAGAATGGTCATTAGGCCTTTCAAATCCTTCAAAATAATCGTTCTCTATTTACACAAAGAAATACATTCAAACACAGGAAAAGTACACCAAACACTATTCATCAGACTTCAAATATTATGAATCCGCCTTATAACTCCTATTGGGTCCGCCTGTATAATCACATTGCATCTTCACCGTTGACCTGGGAGATCCAGATCCAAAAGCTATGGTTCATTTCATGCGGCCCTTTTTTTTGGGGGTTAACCACCTGATAAGGGTGGTTTTCTCTCCCCTTGGCTTGGACATGTGGCAGCCATTATATGGGATTGGGCGGAGCCTGGCCCAAACCACTTACCGCCCAAGGCCTACCTGAAATCCTACCTATTCCCTTTGTATAAAAGAATACATTAAACATTGATATCCCACTCATATCAGACTTCAAATAGTATTCAAAAGCATTAATAAACCCTTTCAGGTCCATAATATTGCATCGAGTGCATTTTCTTTGTAATCGATTCATTTGGCAGAAAAGTGAAACACAAAGGAAATTGTTGCTTTCCAGATTTCAAAATATATAGAATATCATCTATAATCTTATTGGGTCCGACTATTATTATCATCATTGTTATCAGCCCTACTCCATTGAAATGTGCCGACCTGATATTGCGATGCAATTGATCGCAATCGCATATCGCACATACCCCGGGCCATTGTAAGCGCTCCTTTGTATTTTCTGATAGCAATACTGAGATGCAGCTTGGGCCGTCGATCAGCGCACTTGATCGATGGTCCTCATTGACCCCACTGATCACTGTCATGCATTCCTTTTGGTCTCCACTGATAGCCTCCCTTTGCTACTGCTGATTGCGATTTGCCGATCGGATCTGGACCATTGATTGGCTAGATCTGACGGCTCCGATTCAAAGTTGCATTGACCGTTAATAAGTCTGTTTTTCAATGTTTTCTCTATGTTTTTGCCTCCTGATAGTGTTGTCCACATTCTTTAAAGGTTTTTCTCATGCGATAGTTTCTAGTGTTTAGAATATTTTGAAGACTTAAAGGGTTTTCTAGGATCCATTTGAATCACCCACACCTCCACCACCATCACCACCATTCAACATGTCGAACACAATGAAGTTGTCGATTTTCAAGGGAATATGGAGCGAAGATACAAAGCCATTATATTTTATTGTGAATGCTTTGTGGACAACGCGGTAGATTACAGATGAAAATATAAAGAAGGAACAATTGGTAACCGCTTTGTAGGATCTCGCGCTGACTTGGTATATTAAGTATTGTTCTGAAAATCCTCTGGCATCACTCGCAGTTTAGTAAGCCTAAGTTTAACTTGGAGTTAGTAGTTGTATTTAATGAAATTGTGATGAGGGTTGATGAGATGCCTTGGGAATTAGATCAAAGGTTGAAATGTGTGATTCGAGAAGCTAAAATGCAGCTCATAGATGGTCAACATCACTAGTGGTTTATAGCTTCGCTTCTTCCCCACCTAAGGATTTCTCTGTTGCAACAGAAGATAGGAACTCAGGTAGAAGCCCTGGAAATCACAATGAGGTTGCATGCAATGTCCATTTAGGATGAGACCTTGGGGGTACAATAAATCCACTCTTAGTTACAAAGCCTCTGCTTAGAATTGTAGAGCTTGAAAAAAGATAAGGAGACTAAACTA
This sequence comes from Pinus taeda, assembly GCA_000404065.3. Lineage (NCBI taxonomy): Eukaryota > Viridiplantae > Streptophyta > Pinopsida > Pinales > Pinaceae > Pinus > Pinus taeda. The sequence continues at coordinate 13,614 of APFE031079423.1, read as the reverse complement.
GAGGTGTGTGCAGAAGTCTACTGTATAAATAGTAAGAGCTAGGGGCACGATAAAGACCAATGCCCCATATTCGTGAATTAAATTACAAGAGGGGGGACAAACTCCCTTGAGGCCAGAAGCTCCATCGTGACTGAGAATGGGGGTTATGCTATGGTGCACTATTTGTTAGCTTGTTGGACAACATGTGATGAATAATTGTCATTTACTTCAAAATTTCATTCAAACACGCCAACAGTTGTTCTACACGTTCTGCAAATTACTGGGCCATGATGAGCATCACTATCAAAGCTATGAACTAATAATGGAAAGAACACCTACATATAGGATGCAAGAAGAAACTCAACCTCCAGAGTAGGTTTCCAGAGGATAATCACTTCCAAGTGTTAGATTTGGCACTGCGTGCTAAGCCCGCATGATGGTCGGGTGTGCACAAGGATAGCTTTGATGGATGGCGAGATTGCAGAAGAATGATGAGGTTATAGTTTGGGAATCTTAACACTAGATTGACTAAGAAATAGAGTGCGAAGGATGATCCACACAACTAAAGCATTGGGGACAGAACCGCAACTGGAGTGGGTACACATATTCTGCCATACTTTGGACAGAATTCCCATGAACTGGTATCTAGAAATAGAGCTCCGCCATGGCACCGCAGAGTGGGATATATTGAGGGAAGGATCTTTGTTGACCTTTATTTTTGAGGATGGCTTCAAAAGCATTGATGAATCTCTACATGAGATTAAGGCAGTCATCTTCAGAATTTCGCAAGAACCTATGGAGTGGGTCCAACTAGATTGGAGCACCTGGTTGCGCCATGTGCTAGAATGTTATAATGTGATTACTGAAAAGGAGGAGGATGATCCAAGAAACATTAACATTCTGGAGGAAAAGGGACATCACGAGGTAAAGGATCCATAAATAGATAACCTGGACATCACCGCATCATTGAAGACAAAATAAGTAAACATTAGTACTGAAGCAAAACCAAATACGAGGAAAAGGTTTGCTAGGATTTGGATAAGATGCTAGAGGCGAGCATTATAGAATTGTTGAAGAATCTGATTGGATAAGCTTGATGGTCATTTAGGAAAAGAAACAGAAGGGAGAAATTGTTGGATTGTGTTATATTCTTTCCACGACTAACCTACGTAGTGAACCGGGGGGTTAGAGGGGGGGCG
>APFE031079412.1:153207-221632 GCA_000404065.3 Pinus taeda | reverse complement strand
TAAATTGTTATGGTCAATGCAAAATTAATAGTAGGCAGCAAAGGAAAATCCATTTTTAGAATCTTACCTCAAGAGAGACTAGTAATATGTTTTTATTTATTTATAAAGTTAAACATTATAACTTGCCATGGTCAATGCAAAACTAATAATGGTGAAGAATCAAATCCATTTACTTTATTAAACATCTTAAGTTGCCAAATTTAAAAAATTCATAAGAATAGTAACTTAATTATATGTTTATTTAAAATAGTACTATATTTAATGATAGAAATAAATATAGTATTAAACCAAATATCTTTAGAAAAAAAATGTAAAGATTTTTAACACATTCCATATTGAGCCACTTTGTTAAGATATTATAAACTTTATTATGATACCATCAACCAATACAACAGCTAATCAATACCACATGCCAAAAAAACCATGATTTATTTCATATGACATAGGTTTATATTACATTTCTTTTAATTAATGAATTTAATTAAAAGGGAAAATAGGGAGTCACTACTTTGAAAATAAATGTTGATTTTTGATTTATGTAATTACTAAATTTATGTAATTACTAAGAATATTTTAAAATATTCTATGGAGGTCAAATCCCTATCATCCACTTAATACTTTTTTTTTAATTAAATTAAAATTTTGAAGCTCAAAGCCAAAAGAGTTATATTTATTAGCATAATTACTAATAAGTGAATCGATATTCTCGAAGCCTTATTCCAAAATAAACATGCCTATCAAAATACATAAAAAGAAAATGTCATAAGAACATTAGCTATGTTTTTGGAGCATATGGTATTAGTAATCCATGGTATTTTCCCATGATGTTATAATAAAACATATTTGCAAATTAAATATATTCATAGTAAAATCAAGGTAAATCTCGATGGTTAAAAATCTAGTTGCATGTTTTTCTAAATGTACATATTCTTTTCTCATATATTAATTATTAATAATAGATTATACTTTAAATTACCTTGTAAATTAAATATTTTATGATTTTTAAATTTTAATAATATCAAATATGTAGAGTTATATTTTTTTATTTATTTATATTTAGCAATCATTTATTTATATATTATATTATTTAAATAATTAAAAAACAATTTATAAATAAAAATAAGTAAAAAATAGGAAAATTGCAACATAGAATTGGAATTTAATTGTTGTGTGAAGTTCGATGTTCCTAATAACTAAAACATAATAAAAATATTAGAAGAATAACTCATGGAAATTGCCAACCCACCACAAAAACTTGCAAATTAAAGAATTACCATGCGAACAGAAGATTACTAGCTGCCGAGGGAGAAAGGTGGAGCACGTTTTAGGATCCTGCAACGTTTCAATGTGATTGATTTTACATTATCTCAAGTACCATTATCCCACCATCCTCTATTTTATTAAGAAATTAAAGATTAATTGCCTAGCAATTCAATCTTTCTTTTACGTATTTAAGAGGTTATTGTAATTAAAGGTTTTTTTTATAAATATAAAATATGTATTAGATTGCGACACAAAAATTGTAATTCAAAATCTAATGGAACGTTATCTGTTGTAATTCAAAATGTAATGGAACGTTATCTGTTAACGTACCCGACATAGTTATTTTGTGAAGTTCTAGATTTTCCAAGTATACATGGTGTTATATTGTGCTACCACTTGCAACTTTGTCCATTAACATTACCCACCATTCAAATTTTTTCATGGAAGATTTTATAGGTTATACATAAGAAAAATGATTTTTTAATAATATTGAAAATCAAATATTTAATTTAAAGATAAACATTATTACTTGTTCGTGTTAATGTTGAACAAAAAGTAGTAAAATAGAATCAATTGTTATAATCTTGTATCGGGAGGGACTAATAATGTTATAGAGAATGTTTTATATTATAATTAGAAAGATTTCAATTGTACTTAAATTGACAAATTGCACACTTATAAGGTTGGTAAACATTCCATGTTCAAAATGATTTTATCTTAAAATAATGTGTGCTTTCACTACATATAAATAACTAGCATCAATCCAATAGTATATTTGTTGTAGTCTTAGTTTAACCCCCTTACTTAGGATATTGTATGGTGTGTAGGATCACATCTTATAATAAAGGCCATTAAGTAGTTAGTTAATAGTCACTCATTGTAGGAAGATACATATTTATTAATAAGGCTTATATTAATTAATAATTTCTCACTATAAGTGGGCTCACAACTAGTTAATATTATTTATTGATAGTTATTAATTGTGTGGAAGCTTGTGAAACATTTTTTAAGGAATCGTTATTGTGTTTGGAAAATTCATTAAGGAGGTTTCCCTCTTGATGAAGTATGAAAACATAGCTTCTATTTCTTATGGGAGGTTTCCCTCTGCTCAAAGTATTTAACTGTCAAAGATAGATCTGACTTTTCAACTTGTCCTGACGATGAACCACACTGGTTGGTTCGAAACACATCGACAATGATTTTCTGAATGTGATTTACGCTGAGATTTCTTCTTATAATTGATTGAGTTAGGTCATGATGCTATAACTAAGCATTAAATTTGCTTTATGTGAATTTCACCTTTGTATTCCTTTAGTTAATCTTCAAATTGGATCAATCGAGGAACATGGTGTTGTCAAGAGTTTCATGGTTGCGGATGGAATAGCGTCAGTCAAATGAAGGTTGGGCTTAGGAGGTAGGTCATAATCTTGTCGATGGGATTGCAATAAAAAATCGACCAAGTTCTTGTAAATGTCTCTCGTGGAATTTTCTTGTGGCTTTTCTATTGCAATTATATTGCATTGAGGAGCATCGGTCTCTTATTGGTGTGTTATGGCCCCTTATTCATGGAAGGGAGTTTATAGTACAACAAGATTGTGGGTTGACTCAAAGTTCGCCATTTAGGTCATAGAAACCCATAACCTCCTTCATGCCCTTGAACTCAGCAAGATGGTGGCAATGGTCTATTGTGTCCATATTATCCACATAATGTATGAGTAAAGTTGGTTCAAAGATAGTAGATCCCTCCTTGTTTCTACAAATTATTAGGACCTTGATTAGAATTTGGTTCCAATTTTTGGGTTACCCCACCTTAAGGCGTTGATACCAAATATTTGGGATTAGGACAATCCATGTAAATATTGTAAATAGAAAAACAAAAGAAATTGGAAGATGAAGAAACATTGGGAGATGAATCTCTATGGTCTTCCTCTCCTTGTATATATACATGTTTTCTCTTAATCAAAAAACACAATTAGTTCATGGAGTAATCTCCAGGCCTGACATGGTATAAGAAAATAGGTCCCATATTAAATTTGTAACTCCTCTTCTCTACTAGTTTTCCTATTATTTTCCTTAGAACTATTCCTATCCCTATGCTTTGTATTGTATTTGTGTGTGTTTTATGGAAAATTCAATAGCTCGCCGAGCACCTAATGCATTTTGAGGACTTGTTTTTGACTGAGTTGGGATAGCCTTGAATTATGTTTAGTGATTAGAAATTGTATAAAAATTTTGTTCTTTATGCCTCTTTAAAGGGTTGACTAGCTGATTTGGATGCAGAACAAAGAAAAGACTCCAGTGCGTAATATTTGTCCCATCATCTTACTCTTTTTCTAAGTTTTGTGGAGTTGAAGGACAACATTGTATGGTATGTACATTTTTGTGTTATATGTTGTTGGTCATAAATGTTATAATGTGTTATGTGTACCATGAGTACCTTCAATGTTCTATGCTATGTTATGATGTTGCAATGATCGTGAATACCTTATGAGTAATTTTCTGAACAACATGTAATTTGATGTGCAATGCTTGGGTGGTTGAATTGTTTGTTGACTGCATATGGTATCTGTTGAATTCCTTTTGAATACCTTCATTGAAATTTTTATAACATTGGATCATATAAAGTGTCATGGTATAAAGTGCATATGGTATATGTGTTGAGTATATATATACGATGAGGCTCATAAATGGGTAAATTGTATGGACCTTAATGCCACTCTCTAGCTTATTAAAATCATATTTTCTCGCATTTCTTTACATGTTTTGTTATATTTTGCTTAATGAGAAGGGTAAAGATGAGATGTCATGCCTTGTGGTCTAATGTGCATTGATTATAGGTTTTCGAGAAAATTTTGGCTAATTAAAGTGTAGGAACTTGAAGTAGACAAGGAAGAGAGATTTTAGGAGATTGGATCTCCCTCCTTAACTCCTCACTCAATCAAATATTCTTCCACCAGATCTCATCAGCTCAGAGTTACAAGCAACCAAGCCATTAAGATCATTGACAGCCAAGCCAGTGATAGTTGAAGACTATTTTATCTCAAGTTTGGAAGCCAAGCCTCCCTAAATTTAAGGAATTTGTTAGTAGCTTAAGTAGTATAAATAAGAAGGCCTAGAGCCTCATTTTGATTCGACTTCTTTTGTTGTATCCAAGAGGCATTTTCAAGCTAAGACATTTTGATTGATGAATTTTATGTATTTTTTACATTTTAATGAAAATGGGAAGAATTCCCTTGACCCAGCACTGAGTTAACTCAGAGGGATGAAGATCTTAGGTTAAGGCCCAACCCTGGTAGTAGAGGTTCCTCTTCTTGTACATGTATGCTTAGATTACATTCATAGTTAGTTGTTGAACTGATTTTGGTTTTGTTAATTTGTAAGTGTATTTTGGATGATTAATTAGTTTTCTTCCATTTGTGGATAGTAGATTAGTGGCATCATAGTGATAGAAGACACTCCAAAAAAGAGTGTGACAATGGCTTTCACCTCATCTCCCTTATGAGATCATGACTTGAGGGTTCCATTCACACAACCCAAAAACAAATTTCTTGCTTTACTACATGATCTCAAGTTTCTTGATGAATAGGTCATTTTCTTTGAGTTTCTGATGATGATTTGCAATTTTCATTTTTGATCTATTAAGTTTTGCATTGGTTTCAAACCACTTCCATTCATGAACTTAGCCACTAGATAGTAATAACTCTGTTTTCTTCCACTTAATAAATCTTTCGCATGTATAGATGAATTTGTGCATAAATGAAGACAAGAATGTATGTTATTGCAGAAGTTTCTAATTTGTAGGGAGACCTCATCTTATTTTCCTCATCAAAGCATTATCCAACCATGTTTCCAAAGTCCACTAAACCCTAAATCCAAATTTTTGTTTTGTAAGCAAAATTGACATTTCAATTTAGCAAATCCAACCATCTTGAAGCATTTAATTGAGACTTGGATAATGTTCACCTCCTCCATGCCTTATTCCCCCATCAAATACATTTTTAGCACTTCATTCTACCTTCTCTACCATCTCCTAAGCTTTCGACCTATTTCATGTAGTAAAACAGGGCATCCTGTAGAAGAACTAGGACATCTTGTAGTAATACTATAGGAAACCATGTAGGAGTTGTTTTTTAGTCCAAATTTAGCAAAATTGTCATGTAAGCTTATATTATGCCTCCAATTGGTTTCCATACCATTAAGACCAGTCCAGACCTCTTACTCCATACCTGTCTCCCCTGCCAAAGAAAAAGTGAATATTAGCATTTGCATTCATAAAAGAAAACATAAAAAAAGAGATCTTTCTACAATTTCTAAATTAGCAGATGCATGCAACAATTACAATACTCCCTAGATTAGATTCCATGCTTAGTTAGTTTAGATCATCACATGTTATAAACAAGGTTAAGCTAGGTTTCTTTTGCAAGAAAAATGTGTGAATGAGTAGCTAGATGATTTCATGTCACTTTATAAGAATTTTCAATTTTGTCTTGCATTTCTTGAAGTAGGTAGCATTCCTTTTCTTTCATTAAGGACACTTTTTCCTTCTCCATTTGGCAGTCAAACTTCTTCTAGTCAATAGAAGACTGGTTTGAGAAACCCTAGTGGTCTATTTCCCTAGTTGAAAAATGACAAGAGTAGACCATTACATCTAATGTGTATACAACACTATCACCTCCAAGTTTATACGAATCCCACGTTGATGAAGTAAAGTTGGTATCCCTAGGAGTTGCATCAATCTTGCTACAACACTGGCGCTCAAATATATAATATATATAATAATAATTAATATATATATATATTAATTAATATAATATATATATATATCTTATGAGTTGAGTTTCTATGAAGGCCTTAAGTAGTATGGTATGTGGCATTCACTCTTTATTTTATAGCCATTGTAATGAAATTACTTGGTGTATGGAGGAATATTTTGAGACTACATTTTTAGTTGAAGATTTTTTTGGAAGACATAACCAATCAATTTTATTACAAAGACATCAATCTTTTGTTATTTTGAGGCCATATTAGATTCTATGATGCATTCACTTATATCTATAGTTGGAGTGGTTCTCTCTAGCAAAGAGAAATACCATGAGTAGCCCTAGAAAACAAAACACTCATTGATTTTCAATGAGTTGTGTAAAGGAATTTGTGAGGGAGAAGGAGTCAATACACTTGAAAAGCCTACTTGAGGTAAAGAGCTTTCCATCTGGGAAAACAAGAACAACAAGGAATATGACTTGATTGCAACATCAATAAATGAAGAGATGAGTCAACATATTTCTCCATTTTCAATTTCCTATGAAGCTTTAAAGAAGTTGAAAGAATTATATGACACATTATAATCTTGAATTTGTTTAATTGATAATCAAGTTGATCAATCTTGATTGAAAAGTCGTGACCTTCTTTCCTTAGCATTAGAAATAAAATAAATTATGCATGACATAAAATCCATTGGTGTTGAAATAGATGTTCCTCTCATAGCCTATGTCAAGGAACTATATCCCACTTATTCACATTATCTTAAGTCATTGTAAGCAAGTGGAAAACTTAAGGAGATTTTATTTGAGTCCATTGAGAAGAAGTTTGTTGAAAGAGAGAAGGATTTTGGGAAGAAGATAACTCTTCAGTCTCCTGAAGAAGTTGTATGCCTTATACAGAAAGAGGAGAATCAGGGACAAGATTCTTCTAGAGAAAGAGGTATTGAAGAGGACATGGAAAGAAGAATTTTAGAGGTAGGGGGGCTAGACAATTCCAAGGAGAAATGTCTACCTTCATTGTATACAACACAATTGAAATGGACATGATGCTTGCACATGTAATATGACTTGGGGCATAATTGAGAAGGAAAGAAATGAGGAAAATGTAAAATACTTGGTAAATTGAAAGGAAAAGCACCTGAATCTGTACATATCACATCATTTTTAAAAGGAGGCCTAATTCCATTAGAATGAATAGGGAAAAATACCTTAGGTCATCATTGCAAGCATCCTCCACGAAAAAATCATGAAAACGTTATGCCTAAATTAGAATTGATAGTGGATAGGCATATATGAATTATATTACTAATAAAAATAATATTAGATGGATGAGATGAATCAAGCGTGAGGTGACAAGCACATAAGAGAATAGGAAATTACACCTTTTCTTATTATTGCAACTTTAATAGCCAAAATGGTTTTCAGAATGTCCATACCTCATAATTATTGTAAGGAGTAACTTGTTGATATTTGTATATTGTTGTGAAATTAAAAAATTGGAAAAAACTATTGATGCAAGTATTCTAGGTTCTATGCTTCTAATGCTGAAGAAACTGTTGATGTTAATATTCCAAGTTCCATTAAAAGTTGGATAAAGATACAAATAACTTGGAGTTGATCTGATAAATAAATTTGAAAAAAAATGAATAGAAGGATAATGAACTAATAATAATATGGATCTATCGCAACAACTACTAGTGTCATGCTTAAGGATTGGCATTTTCTTGTGCAAATAGGTGGAATACTAAATACATAATAAATTTTAGTGCATTCAAATCCTCCCTCTTCTCTTTTCTTTTGGCATATGGTGCAGTCTTGAAGCTTGAATCCTTCATCCTTCCCTCTTCCCTTAGGGCCCTTGGCACAGTCTTGAATCTTAAAGTCTTCATCCTTCCCTCTTCCCTTAGGGTGCATGGTGTAGTCTTGAAGAATGAAGCCTTCATCCTTCCCTCTTTCCCTAGGGAACATGGCATAGACTTGAAGCGTTAAGCCTTCATCCTTCCCTCTTCCCTTAGGGTGCATGGCACTGTCTTGAAGCATACAACCTTCATCCTTCCCTCTTCCCCTGCACGTTCTACTCTCAAGCCTTGCTTAGACCCTTCCTCTTTAGTGCATGGTGTAGTAGGAAAGGTCGAAAGAACCCTCCTCTTTTCTCAAGTCTTCCTTCTCATTCCTTCTAAGGCATGTGGTGAAACCTTAAGTAACAAGCCTTCCCACATTGTCCCTTCAGATTCCCTATTGCGCTGGACCAAGGAGAGGTCCTCTTCATAGTGCATGGTATAGAATAAATGAACAGTGGAGCCCTTTTGATCCACTGATGAGTTTTAATGTGCCCTCCTAATCAAGGCTCCTTATATTAACCCTCTCATGGGCTTATGACGAGTTGATCATTCCATGAGTTAGTTAGTGATAGAATAGATGTTTGTAAGACTAATTTCTCTTTTTTCATGAATGATTTTCATTGGCAGGAGTACCTTCCCAACATGAAAATATAATGGTCAAAGAGTATAGGAAGGAGAAAAAAAAAGAAACACCCACAAAGAAGAAGAAAAGAAGAGATATATCATGGATACATGATGCAGATCATGGACCAAGACAGGAAGAGAGTGTGTGATGACTCAAAGGATTCCAAATATCATCCAAGAAACTTTGGAGGGTGAAGATAAGGAACAAAGTGTATCTTTCATGAAGATGAAGCATATATCATATCTATCATCAAGAATGCAAGATGAAGAAGCAAGGAAGACAGGTTGGAATAATCACCTCATCATGAAGTCCAAGTAATCATTGTCAAGTTGTAAAAGTGTCATCATAATTGTCAATGTGTGTGCATGTGTCATGCCACATTATGTGGAATGTAATGATGTAATTATTAAAGGGAAAAGGAAAAAAAATAAGGCGTGGAAGTCTAAAGATCACATGTGGAATATGAAGAGTCACATAGCCATATATGGACAAAAGAGTTGAATAGATGTCTAAAGGTAATTTATAAGTTCAAGATTTGCTTAAAAGTCCAAAGAAAACATTAGAAGTCCAAGAGTCATGAGGGTAACTCAAGAGTCATGATGATATGAGGGTTCATTCCTCTTGTTATAAAAGCAATCTCATAACTCAAGTGAAGGGCTTTTTGGAGGCTTAAGCTTTGGAGACCTAGTCTTGGCTTATTTACTTGGAAAAGGAGAGAAAATTATTCTTCAGAGAAACAAGAAGTTACTTAATGTTCCACTACTCAAACTAGTGCCTCATCATTGTAATAGTGTACTTGGATCTTTCACCTAATTGGAACTCAATGAGCCAACACATTTTCATGCATGTATCGTGAATGCTTTAGGACTATTCCTAGGATGCTTACAATATTTTTGTTCCATATGTACTAGATAAATTGAACTATTTCAGTGGATTTGGTACTCATCTTGTTGAATGTGAGTTATTTTCTCTTTAAAAATCATTATGTGATCTATTTCACTAACAAATATTTTCATGATATCATGTTTCTCTATTAGTCTAGTACTATTACTTCCGTCTAGAGACTCACTGTTGTTTCCCACTCCTGAAGATCTCCTTTTAAACATTGTAATTAGTGTTTCACAATCTCAACTTAATTGCTTGTTCAAAGGTCTATGTATATAGTCTCTTATGTTATATGTCGAAACCAAGGCGAACCTTTGTGTTATGGTTGCCAGACTGATACTCCAGATGGGGATCCTGCCCGAAACTGTGTTAGGTATAATTGGGACTTCACATAGGGGATACCCCCTATGTGTTGGTGACTTCCAACACCATCAACAACCCCATAGCAAGAGCATTGTGCATATTGATAAGGTTTTTAAGGTTATGCTACCCACACATGTTTCAGTTGTAATCCATTCATAAGTTATGACTTGGGAAAAATAGCATAAAACCATGTTAAAAACACTCTCCCTAGTCTAAGTTGATAGCCATGACTAGAGAGGGACATTATTTTACTATACAAGTGAATAGGTATAATATGTGTACCTTGTGAAAGTTACAATAGTAAATTGGAAGGGTTGTTCTAGTAAGGCCATAATGTATAATATAAGGTATTATTATTGTAGGATAGGATGCAACCAATGAATATTTGGGATCGAAGCGGATCCTCATAAGGTTACTTAGATTAATTAGATAGGAGACCATGTGGGAATTGTTTCCTAGGACGGGGTGACATTAACAACTAGTAAGGAACCTGGTTTAAGGAAATAACAAATAAATATGGTAGGTAGATAGTAGTAATGACAAAGACTGGAGGAAAAATGCTTCATTCACCATTATAAAGCAATTAATATGTACATTAGTCCAAGTAGGAATTTTTTTCAATTGAACAAAATTGTGGTGCATTACATGTGCTATTAGAGCTATAATAAAGTGCGGTAAATTATTTAACATTTGTTTTGTCAATTCCAGGTAGGTAAACTATGAGGTGAAACACAATATGTGTAAATTGGCTACTTAACTACTTTCCTCTGTAGAAATCAAGCAAAATACAAATACAAGTAGATCTCAGAGTTGATTCCATCTTACAATGGCTTTCATAATTTTAAATTAAGTTATTGATCTTGTTGGAACACGATTGCAGATTCACACATATGCATTACACTTTCTCACCAAATGCCTTTCTTGAAATAATAATTGTTTAATTAAAATTGATTTAAGAATGTAATGGAAAAAAATCTATGTGAAATCATTGTTCTTAGTTTATAAGAAAATTCACTCAAATACAATGACGATTTCTTTTAATCTAAAATGCAAACTTTTTCAATTTATCTCTCTAATATTTGTTTCAGGTATAATAAATATGATTAATTCTGATAATTTTAATTAAAACATAGTAAATACTAATCAAGGAAGTAAGTATAACTAAATTACATTCTCTAACTATGTTATGTGTTGAAGACCAAAATGTTTCTTTTTTACACCTTCCCTAAATTCCATACACTCCATTTTCTTCCTTTTTGATCATAATAACCCCAATAAGGTGTCAGCTTGCAAGGTTATTGGCAAAAGTAGGTACCTAATCTTCTTTTATTCATGGTTTCATTTTTTCCTTATTATTTGATTTAATATTTACATGAGCTACCATATTGCACCAATTCTGCAACTAATGATCGATTATGCATCTTACTTGAAGAATCTATAGGTTCTAAAATATCAGTTGAGGAGCGAAATACATGGACATGTAGCTGAAAACTGACATAACTATATCCACCTATCTTCATGATCCAGTGGGATAATAAGGGTACCGTATGAGTAGGTCAACGTGGAAGTCAACCCAATGGAAAAGGAGCCCAGTGCGAATCAGGCGAGCGAGAAAATTGATGATAAGAGTGAAGCTGATATTTTGCCTCATGATTTTCTTCTCTGATAAGAAATAATGAAGAATAGCTATCTCACATTATCTTATTTCATTTTTAGGATCTTTGTCGAGTAGGATAGGCATAAAAACCTCTAAACAATTTATTGAAGGAGGTTATAAACCCTACCTCTTGACACAACGAAGACAGGTTGGTTATTATTTTGAAAACACTCTTTGCATTTATAAAATCAAAGATTGATTACTCCTTTGAGTATTGCATTGATGCGTGTTTAATATTTGATTGATCGTTGCTTACCTTCAACTCACAGGAGGGCCCCCTGAGAGCTGTAAGGTCTTATTTTGTTTTAAGTTTTGCATCTTAAATTCTGTAGCACTAGTTTATTGTTGCTAATATTTTAGTTTTGACTTTCAGTGAATGCCTATGACAGTGAGAAAAAAGTTTTGTGACAAAGTTTTCTGAAGACTTCTTTTATAGACTTAATCATTTCATTATTTGAAGGATGAAGGAAATAAATCAAATATGGATCTATTGTGCACATGAAGAGTAGAATCATTTGATTGCAATTAGAAGTATAATTCTTCCAAGGCTTTATGAGTGTGATTCAGATTTGATAGTGTGATATTTTATTTTATATCTGTACTTAAGAATAGTTTCATGTATGTTAGTAAGAAGTAGATTTAATTGTGCTGGTGTGATATTTTATTACTACAAATTTAGATTAATTTTCTATTTTGCAAACATAAAGAGAATTTGAGTTTGGTTTTGCTATTTACTTCTGTACTTTAATTTTGGTTTATTTTTGTGAGTGTGATATTTTCCTTTCTTATATGAGTGACAATTTCTTAGATGAATCATGTGCATGTAAAAATCCTAATTTAATTTAATAATTTACTCACATAATAAAGAATCCTAGCACAATTGGTGCACATACACTTCATTAGTTTACAAGCCTTGGTCGATAATTTATGCAGTAATTCAAACTAAGTTAAATTACCAAACATTTTGGCATCATTGTCGGGGAAGTGTACATAGGATTTATTTTTAGGGATCTTTTCATTAAAAAAATGATAAAACATATTTATGCATAGGGAAAAAGATTCTAGGGGTAGGTTTATAAGTAGAGATAGGAGTTCCATTCCAACATCACCACTCACCCCACCACAACCTCGTAGTACCACACCATCCACTGAAACTCATATTCCATCATTTGCAGGTAGACTTAGGCTTCATGAGGTACAAAGATTTGAATTCAAACCAAAATATTTATCTACTTCTTCTACTGAAGTTGTAGTGGACGAACCTACATGGAGTAATATTTTTGTCTTTAAATGGAGAACCAATTCCAGGACAAGCATTGGAAGTCCCTAGTGAAGAAGAAGAAGAAACTTATTTTACTCCATTTATAGAAGAACCAAAAGAGGAGTTATAAAATCCAATTGAAGAACCCTACATTATCTCTGAAGAATCTACAATGGCAGGGGAAGGAGAACGAGAAGTACATAATTTGAATGGTGACTTTAGGATTGGAGGTTGAAGAGGTAATAGAGGAGGAGGTAGAGGGGGAGGGGGAGGAAGAGGTGGTAGAGGAGAACCATAACCTTTTGGGTTTCCAATATTAAATGAATATACCATAGTTACAATGAAGAATATCTCACCCTCTATCCTCCCTAATTTCCATGGAGTAAGACATGAGGATCCTGAAACATTTTTTTTTTTGAGTTTGAAGTCTTGTGTAGGTCTTATGACTACTTACTTGATTCTCAAAAATTGAAATTTTTTTCCACTCTCAAATATGGAGCACTTAAATGGTTTATGGGATTAGGAACACATACCATAAGAACATGGGAAGAAATGAAAAATGTGTTCTTAGAAAAATACAAAGACTATTGTATGCCTCATAACCTTCAAGATGAAGTCTTTTAAATGATGAAAAAGAGGATGAAAATATTGAGGATTTCGTTAAAAGATTTGCTTGTAATGTTAAAAGGGCTCAAATGCATAATCTAGATGAAAAAACTTTGAAAGATCTTTTGTTAAAATCCATTAGAGATGAGTGGGTAGAGCTTCTCAATTTAATGGGAAAAGGAGATGCTTCTCAGTTATCATTTAGAGAAATTTGTGAATTGTGTGTACACATTTCAAGAGGAAAGGCTAGAACTAGGAAAAATCCAAGAGACCCTGTTATGTGTAGAATTAATAAATCTGCAGTCGGGACAGTAAGTAGAGCATAGATAGGAAATTTACTTGACAAGTTCAAAACATATATCTTAGGGAGTATTAGTGAACAAATAGATACTCTAAAGGTTCAAAACAAGCAAAAATATGAAAATGTTGCATTATCATTTTTTTGTCCTAAATGCAAGAAGAAGCATGCTCTAAGAGAATGTCCTCTTAATAGTGTAGAAATATGTGCTATTTGTGAAGAAAGGCATATCACAATGGAATGCCCTTCAATTCCTGGACTTAAAGCAGTCTTTCAAAATAAATTTGAAGCAATCCAAGTTGAGTCACTCTGTTTTATTGGTAAAATACCATGGCCACCACAACAGCCAAATATGGTACAAGGTCTTAATCCTCAATACCAATCATTTGTACAACCTAAGAACAATTGGAATATTCCAATTCCTTGGAAAAATTGGCCACCTCAAATTCCATTATGGACACAACGTTGGCATATCCTCCTAGGAATCTCAATATAATTAATTTCAACAACCATTTATTCCATATTAGGCTCCATATTACCCTCCTCAATCAAATACTTTTCCACAATTTCAAAATCAAACTCAACCTTCTAATTAACCACTTCAATTACCATCCACATCATACCCTCAAAAATCCAATCAACTACCTGCTCGGCCACTTCCAAATATGAATAATAAAAATTTACAACTTGTTTACAATATAGAAGGTCAGAATTTCCAAGCTTGCATGATAGCTACATTAGATCTAAACAATGTCCAACTTAGATCTAGTAGATTTTTGGAAAATAAGTTATCATCTATTGTTATTCAGGAATCTGGAGAGAATGAATCACTTGAAAAAGGAACATGTCTTAATCAAGACGAAATTCCTCAAAAAGAGAGCACCCCTATACATGATACCTCAATAAACTCAACTCCCATTGTAAAACAACCTTATGTTTCTGTTCAAAATCCACCCTTCCCTGAAAGGCTAAAAATTGACAAAGGAATAGAAAAATAAATTATGTTGCCTGAATGTGATATGCTAGATGAATTAAAGAATGTTTGCATCAAAACTCCTTTGTTACAAACCATTAGGGAAATACTGATATTTGCAAAAATAATAAGGGAGTTGAGCATTAAAAAACCAAGAAGAAAAAGAAAAGAAGTTAAAAAAATAGTTAACTGAAAAAATTGCATATATTATGATGGGAAAACCAGTAGTTCAAAAATTTCTAGATCTAGGTCCCATTGTGAAAACACACATTAATGGTGTTGATCTTCCAAATACATTGATTGATTTAGGAGAAACTATCAATATCATGAGTAAACAAACTATGGATGTTTTAAAACTTTCTAATCTCCAATACACAACAAGATTACTACAACTAGCAGATAGATATGTTATCAAACCTGATAGTGTATTATAAGATGTATCTGTCTCCTTAGATTCTTGGGAATATCCTGTTGATTTTATGATTTTAACTCCCAAGAATAATTTATGAGGACATCCATTGATTCTAGGAAGACCATGGTTAGCTACAGTTGATGCTTTTATAATTTGTAGATCTGGTGATTTGTTTATCTTTGATGGAGCTCTACTATGAAATTCGCACTATATCCTCCTGCAAAAACAACAATAGAAGTAGAAAGTGAAGTTTGGTTAGATGATGATAATGAATATTTTGATATACAACCAATATTTGCAACTTCTCAAATAGATGAAGAAGATCAAATTTTAAATCTAATGAATAATAATGATTCTTCCTCATATTGTGAACAAGACCAAAATTTTCAAGAACAATACAATGTTGAATATCTATCTTCACATCAAATGGCTTTACATTCTATGGAAAAATTTGCCAATTCTTTAATAGAAATCTTTCCACGGAAAAATTTGAACATTAATGAAAATTTAGAAGAATCCCAAAAGAAAGAATTGATAAAAATGTTACAAGAACATTCCTTTGTCGATGCATGGGAAGACATTGATATGAAAGGAATTGATCCTAATACTTCTATGCATCATATTTATATTAAAGACACACCAATTCAACAACCCCAAAGAAGGATTAATCCAAATTTAAGGGAAAAGAGGAGTTACAAAAACTGTTAAATGTGAATTTCATTTACCCAATTTCAGATAGTCACTGGGTCTCACAATTAGTGATTGTTCCAAAAAAATGGAAAATGGAGAGTATGCATCAATTATAGGGAATTGAATAAAGCTACCTTAAAAGATCATTTCTCGTTTCTCTTTATAGATCAAGTCCTTGATACATTGGCAAGGAAAAAGTATTTTTCATTCTTGGATGGTTTTACTAGATATAACAAAATCCAAGTAGCTCCAGAAGATCAAGACAAAACAACTTTTACCTTCCGATGGGGAACATATGCTTATCGGGTACTTCCTTTTGGATTATGTAATGCACGTGCAACATTCCAAAGGGTAGTTCTAGGCATTTTTTCTGATCTAATTCATGATTGTGTGGAAGTTTACATGGATGATTTTACTGTCTATGGTAATTGTTTTTGGAGGAATCTCTTGAAAATTTAGAAAAAAAATCTCATTAAATGTAAAGAAACAAATCTCTCATTAAGCCATGAAAAATTCTTTATTATGTTCACTGAGGGAATTGTTTTAGGCCACCATATTTCACGAGATGGAATTAAAGTGGATTCATCTAAAGTACAAGTTATTTCTAAATTATCAGTTCTTGTTTGTCAAAGAGATGTTAGAAGTTTTCTTGGTTTTACTGGTTATTACAGAAGAATCATAAAAAACTTCACAAAGCTAGCTTCTCCACTTTTCAAATTACTTGCAAAAGACTGTGAATTCATTTGGAATTTTGATTGCCAAAAAGATTTTGAAACATTGAAAGAAAAGATTTCTAAATCACCTATCCAAAGAGGAACAAATTGGAGTCTTCCTTTTTATATTTCAACTGATGCTTCAAATACAGTTTTTGGAGTTGTATTAGGACAAAAAGATTTGACTCCTTATGCCATTTATTACATAAGTAAAAATTTGACTCCTGCAGTGTTAAATTATACTGTAACAAAACATGAATTTTTAGTTGTTGTACATGACATTAATGATTTTCGACACTATATCGTTGGTTATGAAACTTTTGTTCATACAAATCACTATGCAATTAGATATTTAATGAATAAATCAATTACTAATGGCAGAGTTACAAGATGGTTATTGTTATTACAAGAATTCAATATTACTATTTTGGATAGACCTGGAAAGGAGAACACAGTTGTTGATTTAATGTCTAGAATCCAAAATGATAATAAGGATGTTCCTGTAAAAGATACTTTTCCTGATGAATACATTTTGGCAGTATCTATTAAATCTCCTTGGTTTGCAGATATTACTAATTATTTGGATACAAAGAATTTACCATCATACTTGTCTCCTCGAGAGAAAAGGAAAGTTGTTCAAACCAGAGCATCTTATTCATGGATAAATGGAGAATTGTACAAAATATGGCTTGATTTAATCATTCAAATATGTGTCAGAGAAGATGAAGTACCAAAAATATTAGAGGCTTGACACGATGAACTGTGTGGAGAACATTTTGTTGATAAAAGAATTGCCTATAAAATCCTTCTCTTAGAATATTATTGGCCTTCTCTTTTTAAAGATGCCAAAGAATATTTTAAGAGATGTGATAGTTTCTAGATAATGGGAAACCCTGTTCCTTTAGATGAGATGCCTCTACAACCTCAGGTACTTATTGAACCTTTTGAAAAGTGGGCTCTAGATTTTGTTGGTCCAATCAATCCACCATCAAGGCAAAAAAGGTACATTCTTGTTTGTACAAATTATGTCACAAAACGGGTAGAAGCTAAAGCACTTTATTTTACTACTGAAAATGTTGTAGTTTCATTTCTTTTTTAGGATATTTTCACTTGTTTTGGTGTCCCAAGGGTAATTGTGACAAATCAAGGTACTCAATTCACATTCAAGTTGGTGCAAAAGATAATGGAGGAATATAAGATCAAACATCAGAAATCCACTCCATATCATCCACAAGAAAACAGACAAGTTGAGGCTACTAATAAAGTACTTGAAGCAATTCTTCCCAAGATTATTCATCTGCGTAGAAGAGATTGGGCAAAAAATCTTCCAGAAACTTTATGGGCATATCGTAACACATGGAGAAACACAACGAGGCATACTCCTTATGAACTTGTTTATGGGAAACAAGTCTTGTTTCCTATTGAGTTCCAAATAAAGACCTTCAAAACAGCGGTCAAATTGGCTCTTGATCTATCAAAAGCCTAAAAACAAAGAATGGAGCAATTGAATGAACTTGATGAGATACAGAAAGATGATATTCATAGAACCAATATAGTTCAACAACAAAGATCCAAATGGCATGATAAGTTTATCAAAGATAGGAAGTTCAAACTGGGTGATTGAGCATTGCTTTTTTATTCTAAATTTAAATATTTTTAAGGAAAAATTCAAACTCATTGGCTTGTTCCTTATGAGATTGAATCTGTCTTTGATAATAGAGCAGTCATAATTAAAACTATTGATGAATAAAAAGTAACTTTCCGTGTAAATGGTCATAGATTAGGAGTTTATTATAAACCATTAACAAAGGAAGAGTTCATATGAAATCTAGAAGATAATCTTGATTTGAAGTTGGTCAAGGAAGATTCTTCTTCTTCTCCAACTTAGCCTTCTACTTGCTTTTTCAAATAAATAAATTAAAAAAATGTATAAACATGAAAACCAACATTGATGGCATGTTTATACATAAAACCTAAGTTGAAAACCAAGAATTCTTGGCAACATAGATTTTCTTTTAATTTCCCTATTCTTGTCCCGTTTCTTTTATTCCTCTTTGTAGAAATAAGACACCTACATAATTGTCAATAATCTACAGCTCTCATGAAATTCCACAGCTGACTTGACAGATCACACCAAAGCAAATGAAGATTATGGTCAAAGCAATTTGAATGGAGATCACAGCTAAAGCAACCTGAGCAACCTACAAAAAGAGAAAATTAATAAGCCTGAATGAAAGGTATGTAAATATTAGTTAAATAATTAAGGATCAACATTGAGTTATGAAATGAAGGGACGATTATAACCATTGCTTCCACCATATTATTTAATGATTACCTTTTTCATAACATAATATTATTATTTTTTGCACCATTCAATGCATAAAATCATGAAATGTGAATGACATTCAAACCTTTCTAATGTTTAAAATCATTCAACTTTATCTGTATATATTCAATTTCTCCCATACACATCACATTTCCTTTGCATTATATCCCATATCCCTTGACTCTGTTCCAATTTTCTTTGCCGAAACCCTCTCAATAGCTACCTAAACGTCATTCCCATCCTTCCTACACTCTATAATATTGTCAAAAATGGAAATTGCGGATTGAAGCTTCCTCACCATGGGAGTTATTGTGCGTTTTGAGCCAAATGGAGTCAAGTTTCTTGAAGGTTATCCACAGGTGAAACAACAATTGCAGCAGGCACGGTGGTTAGAGTTCTTTGAAAAGTTTGATGGGCATGATAAGCAGGTTACAAAGTTAATTTCTCAGGAATATAATGGGATAGAAGCGGAAATTTGAGATATCAGGCTGGTCTTAATAGAGTCATTCATGGCAGAAGCTACAGGATTGCCGAGAAACGGGGAAAGTTGGTTTAAAAAATGAAAAATCAAAGAGAAATATTGGGAAATCTTCTTGAAAAATCCAGGTATGGACATCACCATTTTTAAGGAGGGAATTCGTAACATCTTTAAAAAGTAAATGAAGAAATTTGTTGTTAATTATTTAGAAATTCATAACCTGTGAGGGTAGGCTTGGAAATATGTTCTTTTACTATGCTCGGTTAATGATCCATTTCATTGATGGCAACGAAATCAATTTGCCATATTTCCTACTCTATAGTTTAAGAAAAATGGTGGCTAACATTCAAAGAAAAATTTAGTCAATTGATAGTGCCCTGTATCATCCTGGGTTAGTAAAAATCATAATTGAAGCCCATTTGAAGAGTAAAGGAGATAAATTAGAGGATTTTCTGGTTCAAAATCACTTTAAGGAATTTGAGCAAGATGAGTCTGATTCCCAGATATATGACTATATAGAATCTCTCGAACAAAAAGCATAAGGAAAAATCGTTGATTTATCCTCAAACCAAGAAGAAATTATAAGTGAAGACATTCATTTCAGCCCTCCAGAAGAATCTAGAATTGAAAATGTTCTTAAGCATGAAATTTATGAATTAGAAGTGTTAAACAAATTTCTAAAGCAGGAGCATGAATCAATGAAGGTACACAATGATATTCAAAGGACCCAAAATGATAATATCCTCTTACATCTTTTCCATTGGTACAAGAAAAACAAGAATTTAAAGGCTCAAAATAAATTTCTCGAAGGTAAAATCAAGGGTTTACAGTGCAAGAGTTTAATGAAGAAACCAAGGATGGCAACCAAAAGAAAAATCATAAAAACAAAGAATATTAACCTATATGTTCTTGCTCAAGCCTCAGAGGTAGTTCAGTGACAAAGTGGGTCACAAATTTTGCGCATGAGGACATGCAATATCTTCTGTGTGGGGGAATGTTGAAGACCAAAATTGTTTCTTTTTTACACCTTCCCAAAACTCCATACATTCCATTTTCTTCCTTTTTTATCATAATAACCCCAATAAGGTGTTAGCTTGCAAGGTTAATGGCAAAAGCAGGTACCTAATCTTCCTTTATTCATGGTTTCATTGTTTCCTTATTATTTGATTTAATATTTACATGAGCTACTGGATTGCACCAATTTTGCAGCCAGTGATTGATTTTGCAGCTTACTTGAAGAAGATGTAGGTTTTGAAATACCAGTTGAGGAGAGAAACACACGGCTAGGTAATTGACAATCACCATAACGATATCCACCTATCTTCATGATCCCGCAGGATGATAAGGGTACCGTATGAGCAGGGTAACATGGAAGTCGACCCAACGGAAAAGGAGCCCAGGGGGAATCAAGCGAGCGAGACAATTGATGATAAGAACGAATTTGATATTTTACCTCATGATTTGCTTCTCCGATAGCAAGTCATGAAGAATAGCTATCTCGAATTATCTTATGTCTTTTTTACGATCTCTGTCGAGTAGGATAGGCATAAAAACCTATAAACAATTTATTAAAGGAGGTTATAAAACCTACTTCTCGGTGCAACGAAGACAGATCGATTATTATTTTGAAAACACTCTTTGCATTTATAAAATCGAAGCTTGATTACTCCTCTGTGTGCTGCATTGATGCGTTTTAATCTTTGATTGATCGTTGCTTACCTTCAACTCACAAGAGGGCACCCTGAGAGTTGTAAGGTCTTATTTTGTTCTTAGTTAGTATTTTAGTTTTGCATCTTAAATTATGTAGCACTAGTTTATTGCTGCTAATCTTTTAGTTTTGAATTTCAGTGAATGCTTATGACAATGAGAATAGAGCTTTGTGACAAATATTTTAGAAGACTTCTTTTATAGACTTAATCATTTTGTTATTTGAAGGATGAAGTAAATAAATCAAATGGGGATCTATTGTGCAATGAAGAGTAGAATCATTTGATTACAATTAGAAGTATAATTATTCCAAGGCTTTATGAGTGTGATTTAGATTTGACAGTGTGATATTTTATTTTATTTCTGTACTTAAGAATAGTTTCATGTCTGTTAGTAGCAAGTGGATTTAATTATGCTGGTGTGATATTTGATTTCTGCAATTTTAGATTAGTTTACTTTTCTGCAAACATAAAGAGAATTTGGATTTGGGTTTGCTATTTAGTTGTGCACTTTAATTTAGTTTTATTTCTATTAGTGCGATATTTTCCTTTCTTACACGAGTGACAATTTCTTAGATGAATCATGTGCATGAAAACATCCTAATTTAATTTAATAATTTACTCACATTATAAATAATCCTAGCACAACTGGTGCGCATATGCTTCATCAATTTACAAGCTTTGGTCAATCATTTATGCAGAATTTAAACTCAATTAAATTAGCAAACATTATGTTATCAAACTGGACTGCTACAAGAAAAGCAAAGCACACATTACATGAATTTTGTGTGATTATAGGATCATATTAGGAAAAAAAAGCATGCATTATAGGAATTATGTGTGAATACAAGATCACTACAGGAAAACGACATAAAATTATTACAGGAAATTCGTGTATTTTCAAGAAAATAGAGTATGCACATTGTTAAGATATATAAAAAAATTTGATAAACAGAAATCACTTAAAATATGGCAGAACTGGTGAAATGCATAACAAAAGATATGCAACACATACCAGGGGCCCTCCTGGTGTATGTTGCCAATAAAACACTTAGAAGCTACAAAACATTGTGCACCATATGAGGAAACGAGAATCATAATATTAATACAAAATCGCCACTTTTTAAAAAAATAATTACTATAACATATGTCTCTCTAACCTATATATTCTTTATTCATCATTTTTAATATAAAAATGCCAATCTTAAATTGGCTTTCCCCAAAACAGACTTAGTTTAGTGTTTCAAACCAAAATAAAAAGATTACAAAGGAAAAAAGTGATATTTTCGTGGTCTCCTCAATCCTTAATGGCTCGTATGTTAACTTCTAGGTAGAGATGATCAAATTCCAATTGATGGAGAGGATTCAGGCAATTTCCAAAATGGCCTACAAGATTTGTTGAGTAGATATGTTGTGTTGACCAACCTTTGATTTATGGGTTGCAAACAACTATGAGAAGGTTATATAGATATTCCTCCATTAGTTTAACATCTTGATCATGGTCCATGTGCCATAATCGCATTAGATGACATGAACCTCAATAAAAATTGGACAAATTATAGGAAATTTTGCATTTGTTAATTTCTTGTGATTACAAGAATTCTTGTAATTTATTGTTTTACCCATTAGTACATGAAATAAATGCATGTAATAAATATTCAAAAATTAAAAAGAAAATGTAAGTTCCATAAAAGACTATTACCTTCAATTTTATTCTTTTATGTCATTTCCTTCATCAATTTGATAATAAAAAAAAATTAAGGATTTAAGGTTAAAATGGGAGGTAAAAAGGTCCAAAACGCAGTGGCTAAGGATACCAAAATTTGAACCCAACGAGACATATATTTTTGCATGACCCTTATGCAACAAATTGAAGTTCTCTTTTTACTGCCACACAAAACCCTATCAAAATTGTAAACTTGTTTGTCGTATCATCATTAAGCTCTTGTTAATTTTGATGTTCTTTATGTTTTCATCATACATGTCTATATAATTATGTTTGAGTGTCTTGTGTCTTTTATTGTATTTATGGTATTGATCCTTCAATCTTTCATTTTCTGATTTTACTACCTCATTCACCGTTTCTACTTCATGCAATTCTTGCTTCAGCTTTTGATCATTTTCTTCAATTTGGCCAATAGGGTATTGATTTGTTGATCCTTGGCGTCTATTTCTTCATGGGTTTGTTTTTATGGCAATTATTCTTCAAAAGTTTCATGTTCCTGCTGAAATGGTTAGCTTTGTTCATTGCAGACCTCCTCAATGTAACCCTCTTCAGTATAAATCCCTTGTTCTTTCTGAATTTGTTGAGCTTGTTCATCAATTACCTCTTCTAGTGCTTACTCATAGAATACCTGAGCTTTGGTCTTAGCTTTCCTAGGTGGTTCTTTCGTTTTGGTAGGACTAGAACTTTCCCCATAAGCTTCTCTTAATAGTTGTGTCATTCCCCCTTTTAACTTGCTACAAGTTGTTGATGCAACTTTAGAACTAGTTTTCCTCTTCTTGCCTAAAGAAGTTGAACCAACAATTTCTATAAAAGATGGTGATTCTTGTTCTTTCTACAATTATTGTTCTCTCTGCTCTTCTCCCTTATCTTCTTGTTGGTGGAATTGAGGGCTTTGTTCACGTTCCACATTCTCTTGTACTTCAGTAATAGAGTTTATTGGTGCTTTAGGGTTGTTTTCATTAGCATGTTCTTCCTCATAGTCAAGGTTTACCGCATTAAGGTTTTCAATTATAGTTTCTTCAACCCTAAACTGACTTCTTTGTAAAAACTCATTCTAGTTTTGGTTTGATTTACTCAATTCATCTAGAACAAGTAATTTTATTAATCCATGATGATACAATAGTCCTTCCTTATTTCCATGACACTTTTGGACCATAGTTGCCATCTTCAACAAACTTTTATAAAGAAAATATGGCAATTTGAATTTTCTAGCACTATCCTTAACATGCTAAAGTAGGCATATATGTTAAAGAAAAATTATATTGTACCTACCCTCGTAGGTGACATATTTCTAAAGAAAATATACTTTATCCGCCAATGGAGCTTTAATCCATTTGCTAGGCACTCCTTTTATCCAATCAACATTTTGGATTAACCTTTTTAGAAAACATGTCCATGCTATGTTCTTTATTCTCTATCCCTTGAACAATTTTTTATAGATAGTTCTAATCTCATAACCCTAACCAAGGTTTCCTCAAAACTGAAAGTGTAATATCTCCCATTTTTGAAATATGTCCTCGAATTTATTCGCAAACGCCAATGTTACTGTTACATTATGCCCTTGGAATTTCTTGAAGAAAGGGAGTAAACCTCCTTATGGAACTATATTATGCATGTAGGGAGCCTTTTGAAATTATTATACTGTAGGGTTCACTTCACACCACCCATGTGGTAGCCATATTAAATTCTCTATCAAAAATATGGAAGATAGTTCTGTTTGAATCTTGGTAGGCAATGTAGGAAACAAAGTAGAAGAACTCGACTTACAAGGTTCAAGACAATAGCAAAACATAAAAATGGGACAATTCAAAACCGTATTGGTTTAAATGATAGTGATATTTGTAACTATAGTACAAATATCACATCATAATTATAGAATTGTATGGTGGATTTTGGAATAATGAGAGATATCGAGGTTTAAAAATTATGACTTTTAAATATTTGGATTATCAGTGTAAGACATTTAAAAATAATGATTTCTCAAAAGGAAAGGTGACATTATAGGTTTGAATATGCCATATATGATAATGATGAAAAAGGCATGGCAGGGGATTTTTTAGGTAAACATACATATTTTTAAATCTTTTCAATTTAAAAAATAAATATAAACAAACCATTTTACTCAATTGCCTTTTTCTTTTCTTTTCTTTTTCTAAAGAGTGTTGAATATAAACTTGTTTGGTACCTTAATTTTTGGCATGCAAAAATGGAGTAAAGACTTTTTGTTGAGATCTTCCTTTTCTGTTGAAGCTTGTATTATAGGAAATTATTCTTCAATTGCAAGAATTTAAGACTTCTTTACAGGAATTGGAACTTCAATTGTACGAATATGATAAAATGTTCTCTTTGTTGATGCTAATTGAAGTTTCTGTTGTTGATGCTAATACAATTTTTTCCTTTGATGTAATCACTGACAAGAGTGATTAAAAGTAACCTTGCTTGGACAAATAGTTGAAGATATTTAGGTTTATAAATTCCTGTAATTGCAAGAATCTTATAGGAAACTCTGTTCTAAATTATGAAATTGCAGGAATTGAAAATATTCATTTTCAAAAAATCCTATAATTGTAGGAATTTACAGAAAACTCTATTCTGAATTCTAGAATTATACGAAATAATTCACACACTTTAATTGTGAAAGAAAGAGACCATTATTGGGCAAGATCACTTTCTTACTGCTACTTACTATTAAACCACCTTATTTACACTTTTTATAACGTTGTCATGTGGATTTTTATCGAAGCTAGGACAATTAATGCTCATCGATATTTTAATTTCAATGAGTTTGAAAAACTTAAAGGAAACTCAAATATTATCTTGTGGATTTTTATCGAACCTAGGATGGTTTATGCTCACCAATATTTTCAATTTTGAGAGATTCTAAAAAACTTAAAGAAAACTCTAGGGGGGTTTCTTTTTTGTAATTAATCTACCAAGACCGGTTAAAGTAATTAACCTGTAATTGGTAGATGTCCTTCTCATAATTTAACAAGCATACGAAGGACCAAAAATCTCATTATTATTTCTTGAAAATGTAAGTTTTGGATGAAAGTGGATGAGGGGAATTATCCCCTTTATCCACAATGTCCATCGTGGCTTGCTAAAATAAATTGGAAATAAAATCATCTTTGGAAATTGGTTTATGACACAGTTTTAACCAATGACTATTAAGTATAAATAAGATGTTTGATCCATAAATTCTTTTTACTTCTACAACACCATGATCAAACAGAGTTTGTATTTCATAAGGACCCAACCAATGAGTATTAAACTTAGTCATCAAATATTTAAACCTTAAATCAAATAGTAGGGCCCAATCTCCAGGGTTGAGCTCCTTCTTTTGTATAAATATAATGTGCATTTGGTTCTCTTTCGATGTATATGAGTGGATTTCTGTAGAGCATCTAATCACATTTCATCTAGTTCATTTAATTTTAAAACTCTATATTGTTGAGCTTTTGATAGGTTTAATCTCAGTCCTACTGCAATTTTAAAAGTTTTAATTTGAAATTTAGTGGGAAAAACTACTTATTTCCCATATACCAGTTTGTATGGGTATGACTAATTAATATTTTCCATGTAGTTCTATATTCCCATAAGGCCTCAAGAAGTCTTTCCACCCAATTTGTTTAGTGAAGCCAAATATTTTTCGTCAAAATGGCTTCCAAAACCTTATCTGTAGATTTCACTTGGCCATTAGGTTGTGGATGATAAGGAGTTGAATCTCAGTGTTTTATTTTGTATTCCTTCATAATTGACTCAACTAACTTTGATGCAAATTAAGACCCCTAATCAGTGACTATCTCTAGGTACCCCAAAGTGAAAAAGAAAAAAAGTCTTCAAAGAGAAAATTTATCACTAATTATTTAGTATCTCTTATTAAGGTCTTTGCTTCCACCTATTTTGTTAGATAGTGTGTATAAACCAATATGTAAGACTTATTTCTTGATGACGAATTAATGGGTCCCACAAAGTCTAAGGCCCATTTCTTGAAAGGTTCCACAAGGACTTGGGGATGAAGAGTCACTTCATCAGCTGCAACTCAACGACCCAGTCTTTGACAACTATCACAGTTTCTCAAATACTTCTTGGCATCTTTAAAGATGCTTGGCCAATAGTATTTTAGTCTTATAATTTTATAGGTTGTCCTCTTATTTGAAAAATGTCCACCACATAGCTCATCGTGATATGCTTTTAGGATATCTAGCATCTCATCCTCTCTAACACATTTATGGATAACTAGGTCTACTCTAGTATAGAAAAGATCTCCTTAAATCCAAGAGTATTTACCACTTTGTCTGATCACTTTCTGCTTTTCTTTTGATGAAAAATGTGGTGGAAAATTTTCTGTTGATAAGTAATTTGCAATTTCAGCAACCCAATGTGCTATAACAAAAATTGCAAATAAATTTTCATGGGGAAAACTATCTATTACATGAATGGTCTCACCAAGATTGTTGATTCAAGAACAGAAATTTGCTACATGATTTTCTATCCTAGTCCCGTCTAACATCATGATGTTAAATTCTTGCAATAGTAGTTGCCATCATGTAATTCTTCCATTTGTTATTGGTTTTTTCATTAAGTATCGAATGATAGAATAGTCAGTATGCACAAAGACTTCATATCTCGTAATGTAATGATGAAACTTATTAACTGCATAAACAATTGCCAAAAATTCCTTTTCCATAACAATGTAGTTAATTTCAACCGGAGTCAAGTTTTTACTGATATGTAAATAACATATGTTATTCATTGTTCTCTTTGTCCTAAAACTGCTCCTATGGCTAAATTTGAAGCATTTGTAGATATGTGAAAACGTCCTCTTAACACAGTAGTTGTAGAAAGTTTTCTTTAAGCACATCAAAAGTAATGTGGCAATCAGTATCCCAATAGAATTCAACATCCTTTGCAAGAAGTTTAAATAATGGTGAGGAAATTTTTGAAAATTTCTTAATGAAATGCCTATAATGCCCCACATTTCCTAAAACGTTTCTTACATCCCTTTAGGAGGATAGAGTTGGAAAGTTAACAATCACTTCAATCTTATGTGGATCCACCTTAATACCCAAGAAAGATACATGATGTCCAAGGACAATTCCTTGATTAAACATTAAAAAACATTTTTCACTACTTAAAGAAAGATTTGACTCTTGATGTCTTTTAAGACTTTTTCTAGGTTATCCAAGGTTTCCATAGACAGTAAAGCATTCATGTACACTTCTACATAATCATGGATAAAATCATTAAAAATGGTCAAGACTACCCTTTGAAATGTGGCAGGCACATTACAAAGTCCAAAAGGTAATACTTAATAAGCATACGTTCCCCATGGGCAAGTAAAGGTCATTTTGTCTTAGTCTTCTAGAGTTATTATTATTTTATTCTAGCCATTGAAATCATTGAGGAAAGAAAAATATTTCTTTCCAACCAACTTATCTAGAGCTTGATCTATGAAAGGCAAAGGGAAATGGTCTTTTAGAGTAGCTTTATTAAGTTCCATGTAGTCTATACACACCCTCCATTTATTGTTCTTTTTTGGAACAATAACCAAGCGTGAAACCTGTTAGCTATGAGATATAGGGTAGATGAAATCTACATCTAATAATTTATGGAGTTCCTTTTTTATTATTTCTTTCAAGACAATGTACATTCTTCTTTATGATTGTCTAACATGTTTAACATTTTCTTGAATGTATATATTATGTGTGTATGTATTAGGATGTATTATTGGCATATTAACATAATCAAGCAAAGACTTTGGAATATTTCTGCAATAATGTAATTAATTGATCTTGTTGGAACTTTTCTAATTCAAAGTTGTTATTAATTTTTTTCCGACAGAATTTTCAATGACTTTATTGTAGGAATTTAATATTGATTATACAAGAAAAATATTAAATAAGCATATTTTAAGCTATCCACTCGAATTGTTTCTTGAAAATGCTGACCTAAAAGAGAATGCAAAGAAAAATGATGAGTACTTAATACGGCTTGTTCAAAAATTGTGGGAAATTTTTCATATTGCTCATAAATTGCAGGAATTTCATACTGTTCAGAAATTTCAGGAATTTTAGGTTATTTAGAAATTACATGATTTGCAAAATTTTTAGATTGTTCATGATTTCCAGATTTTGCAAAATTTTATGTTGTAGCTAAAGTTCAATATGTCTTCCCCCTAAAATACTAAATAAAATCAGGATGAGAAATTAAATGATTGATTTAATTTTCATAAGTATTTTCCTTAAGATCAAATGCTTCTTCAATGGTTAATAAAGGTTGAATTACTGCTTCATCAATTTCATTTTCATCAAACGAGTGAACTTTCTTTAATTCACCTTCAATTTTAGCAAGGGGTATAAAGTAATGTTTTTGGTTTCGTCTCCATTGGTTATTGTCATGTTTCTGGAACAACAACTAATGTATGCTTCGGCAAATGCTTCTTCAATGGTTAATAAAGGTTGAATTATTGCTTCATCAATTTCATTTTCATCAAACGAGTGAAATTTCTTTAATTCAGCTTCCATTTTAGCAAGGGGTATAAAGTAATGTTTTTGGTTTCGTCTCCATTGGTTATTGTCATGTTTCTGGAACAACAACTAATGTATGCTTCGGCAATTGCTAATCATGGTGTTCCAAAGATTAAAGGACATCCTCCTAGTGTAGATTTGGGTTGAAGGATCATAAAGTCTATTGTATATGCCCAAGAATCAATAGAAACAATAATGTCTTATATAATTCCCTCATGTTTAATTTTTTTTATCTAACACCCAATTCTAACATTGTGGGAGTTGGTTTAGTGTTGTCAATTTGTAGGCTTTCCATGGTTTCTTTTGTCATTACTTTTATGTCAACACCTAAATCAATAAGTGTGTTAGCAATACAAAAATTGTTGACTACGACTGATATCATGGATATGCCTTCGTAAAAATATTTTTTAGCAAAGATTTCAATAGTCATTAGGCTGACCAATCTACCTATAACGTGTATTATTGAAGGATCTTGTTTTCTATTTCCAAATCTCTTAGTGTATAATTCCCTTATTGTTTTGATATAAATTGGTATATATTTTATTTCTCTAAGGTGATTTTTATAGAAATATTTTTCAATTCATCAAGAATATCAAATTCAAGTATTGTTTTTGGTACTTTTGGTTTTTTAGGAACCAATCTCTCACGAAAAGGAGTTGTCCTGGAAGTTTGAGGATGTTCTTGTAAAGGGACAATTTGTTTTAATGTTGTTTTTGGTTTTTCTATTTTATGTATAGTTTCTTCATTTTGTTCTTCAACTATTGTTTTAGTTTTTGGCTTCACAACTCTACCAGATCGAAAATTGATCTCCTATAACTCCATAGGACTGTTTGTTACTTTTACATAAATTTCTTGTAATTCCACAAAAAGTTCGTGTAATACTACAAGACAATCTTGTAATTATATAGAAAAAATAATGTAATTTTATAAGAGCAATAATATATGCGGGAAATGATTCAGATTCTACATTATAAATAAGTTTCTCCATTTTGTTATTAAAATTTCCCACTGGTTGATAAGGGAGTTGAGTAGGTCATGGAGGTGGTTGATTAGATGGAAGTTGTAATTAATGAGGTTGAGTTAATTGTGGTTGTTGAGGAAGGGGTGGAAATGGTTGTTGCATTTGTGGGTGTTGTTGATATGGTTGTTGTTAATATGGGGGATGAGATTATTGGTGGGGTTATTGTTGGTATGGGGCTTGAAATTGTTGTTGTGGTGGATAAGGATGGGCAGGTACATTTCCATAGGCAAATCCTCTCCATCCTAGTTGATAGGGTTGATTATGGACTTGTTGTGGAGGCCATGCCTGCCATGGCATTGAAGAATTCAATGTATTCTGAGGAACATTATAATATGGAGGATTTTTTTTACTACAATCTCGATAAATAATTGCTTTGTGTGGTTGCCAAGGTGTCTAAGGTGCAATGTTGTAGAGTGATTCTACATTTCTAGAGTATCCTCGATAAGTTGCTTTTAGTTCAAGGAATGTGGGACATTCCTTAGTTTTATGTAGTTCTGCACAAATTAAACAAACTTGAATGTTATTCAGAGAGCACTCTCTTAATGGGCGTTTCTTTTAATATACAGTATAGAAAATATAAAAAATAATGATTCTTGCTCTTCTTCCTTTTTCTTAATTATGAAATCATATATTTGAGAAGTAAGCATATTTAAAAGATAAATTTTTAAACCCTCTAACAACTTTCCTAATTCTGCTCTACTGAAACCTCCAGTAGCCAATTTAATGAATTTTGTAACAGGATTTCTTATCCCTTCACAAGTTTTAGCTTTCTCTCTTGAGTACTTCCTGCACAAATCACTAATTTTGTCAAATGTTAAATAAGGAATATCACCAACACCCATTAAATTAAGTATATCTATATATTCATCACGGATTCCTTTTAATAATATTGTGTGGAATGTGTGAGGACTCAAATCAAAATGTTTTGATTTCTGCAAATTGTATAAGAATCTTTCTAGATAATATTTTATGCTTTCATCTTCTTGTCGCACCATTCGAAATATATCCTCCTAAGAATCTCTAAGTCTATAATAAGGTTCGTATTTCTTAAAAGGAGCTTTCTTCATATCATCCTAATGTGTAATCATACCTTCACCTAATCCCATGAACCAGTGTAATGCAACTCTTTTTAATATTGCAGCAAATAAACGTAATTTTTGTACATCAGTATCATAAGCATAGTTGCAACATAAAATATCAAATTCAAATAGAAAGGAATCAAGATCTTAAGTGACCCTACCAAAAATGTTGGCAGTACAAATGGTGGAATGTTCTTCATTCAGACTTCAACCCCTGGAATGTCCACAATAGGAAAGTCAAATGTTGCTTCCTTATCATTGCCATAATATTCTGGTGGTGTTCCAATTATTCCTCCATTTCCTCGTCCTCCCCCACCATCTCTTCTATTTCTATGCCCATTACCTTCACCTCCTCCTATATTAGATCCTCTTTCCTTGCCTGCCATATCTTTGTTCCAAAATATAATGTATACTGTATGCTACCTTTGAGGAGTAAATTTGGGTTGTAGTTATAATTGGACCCCTAATGTATCACTTGAAGTATTGGATCTTTTGCATGCTTCTATTAAACTATCGAATTCCCTTCTCCTGCAGTCAAGTTGGTATATGCAAGAATTGTATCTGTATTTCTTTGAAGTCTACCTATACCTAATGATTCTCTAATAAATATTCCTCTACTATGTCTTAATCTATACATACAATACTAAACACAATTGGATATGTAGGACACACTATGGTCATGGTGCAGGCTTTTACCTCCTATCTTATATTCCTACGCCCCCATATTAAAAAAATGTATACTATAAGGCAGAGTAAAGAGAATTGTTAAACATTTGTGTGTTTTTCTTTTTAATAAAACACATTAAATTCCTAGGAACCAATTCTTTTACACCTCCCCAGCAACAACACCAAAATGTCAAGTCATAAAGTGGGTAAATGATTTAACAGTTGTTTTGTCAAACCCATGTAGGTAAACTATGGTGTGAAACACAATATGTGTAAACTGACTACTTAACTACTTTCCTATGTAGAAATCAAGCACAAATCAAATACATGTAGATCGCATAGTTGTTTCCATCTTACAATGGTTTTCATAATTCTAAATTCAAATGTTAATCTTCTTGGAACAAGATTGCATATTCAAACAAATTCATTAGACTTTCTCACCAAATTATCTTGGAATAAAAATTGTTTGATCAAAATTGATTTAAGAATGTAATGGAAAAGAATTCTAAGTGAAATCAATGTTGTAAGTTTATAAGCAGATTCACTCAAATACGATGACAATTTATTTTAATCTAAAATGCAAACTTCTTCAATATATCTCTCTAATCATTGTTTCAAGCATACTAAATCTGATTATTCTGATTATTTTAATTTAAAACATAGTATATACTAATCATAGAAGTAAACCTAAGTAAATTATGTTCTTTGGCTATGTTTTGTTATCAAACTAGACTACTACAAGAAAAACAAAGCATGTATTACATGAATTATGTATGATTATAGGATCACTATTGGAAAAACAAAGCATGCATTATGGGAATTATGTGTGACGATGGATCATTACAGGAAAAGTACATAAAATTATTGCAAGAAATTTGTGTATTTTCAGGAAAACTGAGTATGCACATTATTAAGATATATAACAAAACTGATAAGCAAAAATCACTCAAAATATGACAAAACTAGTAAAATATATAACAAAAGATATGCAACACATACCAGGGGGGCCTCCTGGTGTATGTTGCCAATAGAACACTCCGAAGCTACAAATAATTGTGCATTGTATCATAAAAGTCCTTATATTAACGAGAATCACAAGCTTAATAGAGAATCACCACTTTGTTCCAAGATAATAACTATAACATATGTCTCTCTAAACTATATCTTCTTTATGCATATTTTTTTATACAAAAATGTCAATCTTAAGCTAATTTCCCAAAAATAGGGTCAATTTAGCATTTCAAGCCAAAATAAAATGATTACAAAGGAAAAATAATGATCTTTGCATGGTCTCCTCGATCCTTCATGACTCTTATGCTAAATTCCAGGTACATATGACCGAATTCCAACTGATGGAGAGGATTCAGACAATTTGTAAAATGACCTGTAGGATTTGTTGAGTAGATATGTTGCATTGACCAACCTTTGACTCATGGTTGCAAGCAACTACGTGAAATTCAGGTAGATATTCCTCCATTATATGAACATCTTGATCATGTTCCATGTGTCAAAATCACATTAGTTGATGTGGACCTCCATAAAACTTGAACATATTACAGGAAGTTTTCATTTGTTAATTTTTTGTGATTATAAGAATTCATGTAGTTTATTGTTTTACCCATTTGTACGTGAAATAAATGGATTTAATAAATATTAATGAATTAAAAAAGAAAATACAATTTTAATAAAATACTACTACCTTCAATTTTATCCTTTTACGCCATTTCCTTCATGAAATTGGTAAAAAGATAAGGATTTAAGGTTCAAATGGAAGTTAAAAATTTCAAAAGAAAAATGGTCAAGGATACCAAAACTTGGGCCAAACAAAAATAACAAGTGTCAGTTTGAGGTGCTAGGTTGTTGGGACAGATGTCAAAATTGTTTTTGTTCTGTTAGGATATTTTCTAGCTAGTAGGAGCTATACATGATGTACAATCGCAGTTTGATCAAGAGTAGGGGAGTATAATTAAAGGAGCTTGGTAGTGAGAGCCAAAACAAGAGCTTGAATAGCTCAGACAAGGAGCCCATGTAAAATATTTGTAAATATATTCAGTTTGAGTAGTAAAATGCGTCCTCTTTTTTAGTGTGCATTGCATATATGTGTGTGTGCACTCTTAATCCATATCAAGTCCACATGAACCTTAGAAAGAGGAAGGTGTATACATCTGGTGTTAACATAGTGATAAATCTATCAAATAGTCAAAGTGCTAGTTCCTTGGACACCCGTCATCTGTGTCATATCGAACTATGGCATCAAAGTGATTCCAAATTAGTGGAAGAGAGTAAAATCTTGTTCCCCTACAATGGTCAATGTAAATGTTTGGAATCACCCCTAACCCCTCTAGGTAGTAAGAAGTTGTTCGAGCTCAAGTTCAAGATGTGACACCCATACAATGTGTGTTTCAATATGATGTCATAATGTAAACCTAGATTGAGAGTGGAGGTGGTGCGAGGTCATAGGAATTCAAGTGAGCACAAAGTGCAGGAAGTTAGTGTAAGGTTCCAAAGGAGAGCAGAAAATAATTGTGGACCACCCTCCCACTTCACTGATTTCAAAGGGGGATCCCCCTCACAATACACAGGAACTTTGGGATTTCACCAAGGAATCCTCACCATTCAATTGAGATAGTAGAACCTTCACCAAGAACAATGAGTGTAGACCCCCCCACTCCCCTGCAGTTCATGATGACCATCAATCCTGACATCACTTTGTGGTTGTCAATCATATTGCAAAACTTTCCCCCCCGGCTACCATCATAAGGGGAAGGCCCCCCATAATCCATTAATGTTGTTGATCTCTGTCGATTGATGTGACTGCAGGATT
Source organism: Pinus taeda (assembly GCA_000404065.3). Lineage (NCBI taxonomy): Eukaryota > Viridiplantae > Streptophyta > Pinopsida > Pinales > Pinaceae > Pinus > Pinus taeda. Next base: position 186,929 of record APFE031079412.1, on the reverse strand, counting down.
GAGGCCCCATGCCAGAAACACACCTAGTGATCAATTTGTCCACGACAATTCAATTGAGTCCTTAGTCTTGGAATTTGGATTGAGCACCAAGTGTTCAGGGATTGGTCATGAGTAGTGGCTATGTATGAAATATATGGATTGAGATCGGGGGTTAACGCCACTTCCATATTTCAAAAGAAGTTATAAACCAGAGGCATGAGAACAAACTCACTTCATACTGAGACACCCTAGACCCACTACATCAAGTGGAATTAGAGCACAATTGTCACATTTTGGGGATTGACAAAGTGACTAGAAGAAGAAAAAAATTATAGCCAAAAAAAGAGGAAGTTGAAGAGAATTCTCACGAAAGTGGTTGAGACAACATATTTTTAGTAAATGAGGATCCTAAGAAGGGCTCTAGGCAAGAGATTGGATACTTGGAATAAAGCCATAAAATTTGGAGTAGAGAATGCAGAAGATTTTAGAGATCAGCACTAATTGAGACTAATATGGTCTTTTAAATTTAGTGTAATTTGGCTAAAGAGATTGGTGATTGCAGGTAGCAATAGGAGAAAAAGGATTTGTGGCAAAGAACCCTTGTAGTAGAGAGGTTGTAAAGAGATAATTTGTTCTAGTTGAAGTTGGAAACAAGCAAAGGACAGAGGAAGTTCTCAAAGAAAGTCGAAGAGAATAAGTGAATTTCTCAAGAAGGAGAAAAGCGCAATAATTAGAGGAGCGAAGGAAGGTGGAGAGATTCCAAAGGAGGTGAACTTGTCATATCGAAAGACCAAGCCATAGATTAGAAGCTTGGTGAGGTGTATTATGGAGGCTTATTTGCAACTCGCAATGAGCATGGAGAAGATCATATAGAAGGAAAAAGAGATGTTTGTTGATGGTCATGTAAAAGGTTTGGGTGAAAGCCATAAGAGAATGGAGAAAGATGCCAAAGCATACGGCATCAAGAGAAGAGAGATAATCCACGAGGATTTTGACAGAGAGATGGTTGAGTTGAAAGAGAGAATCAGTGTGATAAACATGTTGCTACAAGAGAGGGAGAAGGAAGCTATATTCTAGGAAGTTGGGAAGGAAGTTAAGGTACCTGTTGAGTACTCAACTTAGAGTAGTTGACTCTGGAGAGGAGGAATTTCACTATTATGAACGAGAAAAAGGAGCATTCCTTTGAGAAGAGAATATGGAAGATGTTGGGGATAGACTAGTTGAGAGTCTCATGGACTACATGAAAAGTCAAGATTAGTAGGAGTTGTTGATAAATGGTATGGTGGTAGAAGCACCAAATGAGTCTAGAGAGCCTTGTGTTTTTAAATTTGTTAAGTTGTGTATGATTGCAGGTCATGGGCATGATGAAGGTAGACAACCACCTAAAACTATCATAATGATATAAAAGGATGAGGAAATACCTCCTCAAAACATTAAAGGAGGAAAAAATTTAAAATCTGACATGAAAGAAGATGAGACAACATTGTCTCATAAAGGCAACCATAATAATAACCATACACAACAAGAAGGATTGATGAGGAAGACAACAAAAGAGGCTATATGGCCTCATTGTTTTCAAACTAAAAAGTAGTGTGTGAATGCAGGTCTTGCAAATGATGGACAATCATTTGAATTTGTCATGAATATGGAGGAAAATAAAGGAGGATAGAATCATAATTCTGTTTTAAAGGAAGAAGAGGCAACATTGTCTCATGGAGGTGATGAAGAATCAATTTGTTTAAAGAAAGAGAGGCAGAACAAGATATTCCCATAACATTTGAAAGGATAAATATGATTTTCAATTGTTGAACTGATTATGTGTATGTAGAAAATAGTGAACGTAAAGATGGACAACTTTTAAAATTTGTTATGAAGGAGGCTGCAATTAATCAGAAGGTTGAACGAATTGGAGACAACATGATAATTGCGTTCAATAAACATAATGAAAATGGGCAAAGGGTGTAGGCAAAACCTTTACAAGAAAGTGAGGAAAATATTAAGCCGGATGGTATGCGTTGGATATACACTCTTGTTTTAATAGCTGGAAGAATTCTACTCAAAAGGGTAAAAAGAAACATAATAAGAGATGAAAATATGGAGATGAATGTCTTGCGGGATTGTAAACTATAAGAAAACCATGTATGTGATCATAGTATGGTTCAAACAACAATATAAGAACATCATAACCATAGAAATGATCAAAACATTGTAAAGGATGAATTGGAATCAAAATTGAATAAGAGTTTTATAACTCTTCAGCCAAAAAAAGTGTTACAGTAGGGGAAGAATTCATATGATAAGCAGTTTGAAAAGATTGTACGATCATAGACATATTTGATGAATGAGATAATTACCTTAAAAGATATAGAAAGGAAAGACATGACCCCATATTTTGAAGGTGGATATTTATCTTCTAAGTAGCAGTGGAGGAAGTATCTGAATATGTTGTGTAGTCCCAAAAGTATACATGTGGAAATAATTGTGCAAGATGAAAATGTTATGAAAGTAGAGAAACTTAGAATACACAATCCTGAGTGTGCCTTAGAAGGAATCTAGTATCTTCTGGAAATTCAAGAGGATGAAGAGCATGGTGAAAAAGAAACATGGAGGAAGCTATGCAATCACAATCCTAAGAAAGAGTTGGAGGCTATGTTGATTTATAGGCCACCATAATACATCCAAAGGCATAAATATGAAATAAAAGAGACATAAAAATCATCGAAGGGAAGCCTAAAAGAAGAGGAATTACAAGGAACGAGAGATAAATAGAAGGGCAGCCAACAATCTAAAAGAATTTTGGGCTAGCTAAAATATATTCTAATCACTATTTTGAAAGGATTTGTGTAGCCTTGTCTTGGTGCAAGCATGGTGCTTGCTAAGAATAAAGTAGCAATTTGAGGATCTAGAAAGGAAGAAGCGCCTAGAAAATGATGCATAGACATAGTGGAGATTTTAAAAAGGAGTATGTGAAAAGGATTCTTCTCCAAGGTCCCCTAATTTGTAAATATAAAATCATAATTTACAAGTTTTGGAAAACATGTGGAAAGGTAGAAATAAATATCAGGTCAGGTGGATTATGTGTTGGTTGAAAACCAACCCTTATATAATGGTGGTAGAATGGGAACAACAATTAGCAAGGAACTTGTCATTATATTTGTCTAGCTTGGTAGTCACAAAGTAGAAAAGACACCAACAATAAATTTTGGTTGGCTAAAAGGGATTGCACTAGCAGAGCAAGAAGGAAAGAATAAAGCAAAGTATGGTATCCTGGAAAAGTGAAGACATCAAGAGAACTATTGAAATAGCCATTTGGACATCAGCAATGCGGAGTTTGGGACCCTATAGGTTTCAAAAATCAATAGCACATGACCAAGAGATCATGAAAATTTTCAACCTAGTGAATCTGATGCAGGAGCATCAATACTAGGCAACCCATTTTTTATTAGGCCCAAGGGGACCATGAGATTTCCAAGAAGAAAGAAATTTCCCTCAAAAGTAGTTTTTATAAATTAGAAATAGTGGTGTTTTTTAAAACAAAGTGGTTATTTATATTATATTAAAAGGCTAGTTTTCATGGCCAACTCCATTTACATTCATCAACGAATTCAAAATTCCAGTAGAGCCATAATTTGGCTTTCCTAGTTGTTACACGGTATTTTGTCACACCTCTTGCACTTCCCTGTGACATACCTCGAAGTGCCCGAAACATGACCATTCATGTATACATCTCAAATCCCTCCTAAGACATTGATTGGAAAATGCCTTGAGCTTTCCCTGAAGAAATAGCTCTAAAACCCTAAATTCAGAATCATTGCTCTTATAAGTCTTAAAACAATGATGGTCGTGTGTTGCACTATACTTGACCAGCGATGACATCGCTCTATTCCCTTGCATACCCGTGATGATCCCAAAGAGGCAATTTTCCCAAAGAGGATGAGAAGCTTCGTGATCTAGAAGCTTTCAGAGCGACGAGCTGGAGGTTCTTTTGTATAGATGAGGTCGAATTCTCCCAACTTGGCCTCTTGGTCTTATCCCTATGAGCTACCTCCTTGAGATGAGGGCCTAACCCTATCTTTGGAGAGGTCCTAACTCCTTTTCCTAGCCTATAAATTCATCCTCTCCCATTCCCAAATGGTTGGTCTATGTCTATTTGCACCCTTATGCTAAGATTGTGCCTAGAGGCTATTCATTTGACATGGAGAAGGAGTGCTTGGACAGTTCTTGGCTTGGAATTGGATTACCACTCAAGGAGAGCTTATCAACATCAAGGCTTTGGTTGTAAGCTTCCCTTTATTTTCTAATAATACACAATTTCTAGTTCATCTTCCCAAAATGCATATGTTCATGTATCATTTAGCTTGACATTCTTTGATCAGTTAAGTAGGTTGCTATTGGATTTTCTATTTGTTTTGGCATGCCTTGTTGTGTCTTGATCACTTTTGCAAGTACATAAACACTAAGAGAAGAAGAAACAAGCCCGTGATACAAGCGGTTCAGGGTCCTTAACAAAGGAGATCGAAATAACATCAGAACGAGGTAGGCCATCTCTTTCGTTCTTATTTTGAATTGTAACCTAGGAAGATGTCTAGTTGGTTGTCACTTTAGTTGCTAGACCCACTCATTAGGCTAGAGGGATCGTCTCTATTCGCAGAGAGGATTAACCTTGTCAAAAAGATGGCGACTCCACTAGGGAGCCTATGATCCTTTCCTTTCAATTCTTCACCTTGTCTTTTGACGAGTTTGATCAACCATCCATTCCCAGACTTCATTGCTTGTCTGTAACCAGTCTCACTTTCTAGTAGATTCTTGAAGGTTGTTGATTTGAGTTGTTCTTAAAGATTTTGTGTTTTTCTTTGTTTTCCTAGCCCATCACATTTTTGGCCCTAACAGTTGCGATGATATCACGAATGTGTTGATTCCAGTAACGATGATTGCTACTTTTCTCTTAATAGGTGCGATGATAGCAGAAGTTAAAGAAATTTAGGTTTTGTCTTCTTTTTTTTAGTTCTTTTTACCTTCTCCCAGTGATTTATCAATGTGCTTTAAGTTGACTCTTTTCTTGTCTGATTGCAATCGCCTCTTAACTTGGTTTAAGTATGTTTGAAGTTTGATTATCCTTTTAGGATTTATAGGTCTTCTAGGTCATCCTTCATCCACTCATTGGTCTTCTCATCAGAGATCAATTACCCGTGTTAAAGAGTCTTTTGTGTGTTTGGGTGTCCTTTGCAAATCACTTTTGGTTCTTGAGTCTTGAGTTGTTTTCATTAATGTCGGATTGAGTAGACAATGTAAAAGTCGCTTCAGTTCTATTTGACAAACAATAGATTACAAATTGATTGTCTCATTTGAATCGAAAGGAAGTATGTTCTTTGAGTTTGTATTTCAAAAAGCGAAAGTGAAAGTGTTTATCTTTTGAGTAGTTTTCAAAGCATTTTTTGTTGCACTCAAATCATTAATGTGAAAGAGACTTTCATGTTTGTTGGCTTGCTTGCATTCTCTTTACTTTTTGCATAGATTACTTGATTGCACTACAGTGAATATATATATTATATATATCATTTTATCTTAAGGTAGATTACTTTAAGATCGTTTTTTGGCATTGCATTTGTTATGAAATGAAAGATTAGATTTCATTGTTTGTATTTAGCATTGAAAATTGTCGTTGATGCATTGCTCATTTATTTGATACATGATTTGGATGATTTTCTTCCTTACATAGATAGCTTTCATCGAATTGAAGGATTTCAACTCGTCATCTAGTTGCATTTTAGGAATAGGTAACATGGTTAAGGCCTTGAAATCAAAACATAATTTCAAGATCAACTTTTAAATCTATCAATTAATCTAAGGATCATTTGAAACATTAAACACTCATACTTAGTGGTCTAGGCTAGAGACATGTTCTGAGGTCTATAAAACTTAGTAGTTGTCATTCACTCTTGCATTAGACAGCGCTAGCACAGACTTGTGCTCCTCGTACCATCAAGTATATAAAGGGAGACTCTCATAGGTTGCAAACCTGTATCCATAGGAAGCCGAGTCTGCCACCCTGTAAATGTGATACACCGAACACAGCATTCGGGAAGATTTCCTACACGTACGTCAAGTCCTTGGTAAATTTATTTGCTGAGGTGTATATTGCAGTTCAGGGTTACTTGGTAATCCTTTTTGCCTAGAGTTACCTAAGTAGTCATTTCGATCTTTTTTGACTCCTTAAATTTGAAAATATCATCAAGCACTTGTCCTTTAAAGCTCGCTAAACCTACAAAAGCGACTAGAGTCACCTTTTTGTCCTTTTCTCGACTCTTAAAAGATGAAAAGGCAAAGTTTTGTTTCTAAAATCATTGCCCATGATAAACATGTCCAACCCGTGCAGTTGCTTCTTGGACCAATATTGAGTAATTGTCTGTTAATTTCAAGATTGTTAATAAGCCCTCAACGAATCTTCTTTCCTTTTCTACTTTTGAGTGGGATTCATCATGGCTGAACCATTGAATTCATCTCACAGCTCCTCTTCATTGTGTGATACTGAAGGGTCCTCCCAAGGAGTTCATCCGGAGCTGTCACTTGGAGATCAAGGTTTTGAACTTGGGATTGTTCCAAGTATCTGACCCTTGTCTTCTCGTCCACCTCCATCGGATTCTTGGTCACCTCAAGAATATGATCCTGATACCCCTGATAATCCTGTACAGACCCTTGAGAGTCCGTAGAGGCTTGTTATTCATCCATCGAATCTGTTATTTCATTTTTTTGTGATATCTCCTGAGTGTCCTTACAATCCTTACGATCGACCTAATATTCCTTTGGATTTATCTCCATGCACATCTTGGATTCCTCGACACCAACAGTTTCCATCTATGGAATCAGAAGGTGAAATACCACCCTCTCCTCAAGATCATCCAGAAGTTTCTGCAACTCACACTCCTCAAGTGCATGAGGAGAAAGACTATGAATTTCCTCCTGAAGGTTTTCCTTTTGTAGGAAGAACCCCATCTCACATGTTCCCTGGAACCAGTGGACCTTTTCTTCCAAATGGTTATACAACCTTAGCATAGTTGGTTTCAGGAACACCCAGTGCTTCATTATTATACCATAATCCTATTTGGTCATCTAATGCCATGCCTACTTTTGTTCTGTTCATTCCAAACGCGCCCTCTCAAGTTTCTGTACAAACATTTGTCACGTTAGTTCCTGTTCAACCTACGATTCCATCGCAACCTGTATCGTCATTTCAACCAACCTTTCTGGTGCAACTAACCGTTTCAGGTCAGGTTTCAGCTAGTTCTTCCATCCCTCCGTTATAGAATGTGCCACCACCTAAGGGGGGGAATCCGAATATTCCTCTTGCGTCAAGCGAAACCAATGTGAGTGGATTACAAACTCACATGGTTGGGGTTAATCAACCTTATTCTGGTAGTATTCCTAACCTGGTTAGTCCATCCGAGTCGGGTAATATCTAGTACCAGTAGCCTTATATGGCTCAGATTCCACTCCAACAGGCTTATGTCCCATATGGTTCACAAGCCTTGGTCAATCCACCTTACATTCCCTAAGCAAGAGCTTATGTCCAGCCTAGTCAATCCATTATTCCTATCGGATATGATCAGAGTCAATTTGGAAAATACTAATACACTTAAGGTATACCCCAGGGAACTATCCAGTAACCTTTGCTTCAGCAAGGGAAACCTTTGCAGCAGTACCAACAGCCTTTGTAGCGGTAAGGGAAACCGTTACAACAACAAGGGCAATTGTTACAGTAGCTGGGGCAACCTTTGGAGTAGCAAGGGAAACCTTTGCAACAGTCTCAACAGTCATTGCAACATCAAACTCAGTTTTTTTAGCAGTCTACTCAACCTTTGTATTCGCAAGGCCAACCTTTGCAGCAACAAGGTCAACCTTTACAACAACAAATTCAACCTTTTCAGTAGCAAGGTCAACCTCTGCAAGAGGCTCAATATGTATATTCGCAAGGTTAGCCCTTGCAAACACAAGGTCAACCCCTGTAGCAGCAGTGTCAATCTCCTTATGTCCACGACCAATAGGTGCAACAACCTTATAATCCGTGTGCCGCATATAATGCTTATCAATGGCCTATGGTAGGTCAATATCAAACCTACCCAAGATAAAATCCACCTTCTAGTCAAAATCCCCCACTATGGGGGCAGAATCCTTACCAGCAAGGTTGGAACCCACCGCTTGAGACTCCTCAAAGACCCTACATGTTGTTCAATTTGAAATTTCCCTTTTTTACTACATTAGAGTTGCTTGATGTCTCGAGGCTCACAAATGATCCTATTCTTCATTCACCTTATTGGCCTCCTGCTCCTACCAAAATTCCAAGCGATTTCCCTATGTTTGAAGGAAAGTCTAAGGAGGACCCGCAAGCCCATATAATGACATATCACCTATGGTGCTCCTCCAATTCCTATGTTAACGATTCTATCTGTCTTCGCCTCTTTCAGACAACCCTCACAGGTGTTGCTGCAACATGGTATATCGAGTTACCTCTATGTACCTACGATGACTTTAACTCCTTGGCTATGGCATTCCTCACCCACTTCCAATTGTCGGTTCGATATGAAACTGGCACTCATTTGCTCACATCCCTTAAGCAAATACCACGATCCACATTTTCGATAATATCCATGAATGGAGACGTCAGAGTCGCCTCATCAAATTCGAGATTGCTGATGAGTTATTGACTAAATGGTTCACAAAATCATTCATTCACAAGATTGCTAAGGATATAGGTATAGGTGGATGTGTTACTGAAGAGCAAGCTATTGCCTGTGCTCAGTACTTAGACATAGTCTATTCGCAATTTGGCATGTTGTATGAGATGTTGCCTGATGCTCCGAGGCCATCTTCAGATTTGAAAATATCAAAGTCTCCTGATCTACCACCTATTGATGGTGTAATTGGTTCCGTGTCTCAGACTTCCACGAAGCTTCCTCGAAGCAGAAATCTGTTTCAAACACCGGTTCCAATAATCCTTCGAAAAATTCATCAAATCTTGGTAAAACCTCTGAGGTACATGTTGTTCAGTCTACCGCAACAGAGAAGGCCTCAAAAGGTAAGAAAAAGGGTAAAGATAAAGCCAAAACTGATACCTCGAAACATGATCTGCCTAAATCATCTATCGATGATGCTTCTAAAATAAAGCCGAAATATCCTTGCCTCATTTGTGAGGAAGATCATTACACCAAGGATTGTCCCTGACGCTCTGAAGTTAACCACTTATTGAAAGGGACTCCAATTGTTTTAAAAGAACCATTCAATCTCAGTAGATACAGTTGGTAGACCAACCACAATCCTTTGCCTCCTCAGGTTCCCAAGTTATCATGATGCAAGGTTCATTGCGTATTTCGATTAGTACTTGAGCAAAGGACTATCAAACCCCACATAAGCAGACAACATAGAAAGAAGTCACCGATATACCTTCTACTTCCACTCCATCCAATTCTGGTCTACTCCATATTGAGTGCCTTAACAATGAATCCCTAATCTGACCACTTTCCAAGGGTTTACTTCAGAAATCATCTTATAATCTGAATGTTAGAGCTACAAAAGTCTACAATATTGTTGATGATTTAGTTCAAGCACCTTCGGCTATGTCTGCCTTGGAGGTTCTCCAAACCTGTCCAACACAGTGAAAATCATTGTTGTCTGTTATAGGTGCCATTGATCCTATTGATTTCAGTCTGATTGCCTTTGATCTTGAAAACCACATTCCTTGTCTTCCTCATCAAATTTCTTTTTTGATACAGGTTCTCATCATAGGAAAGACGATCCATCAGATTGTTATTGGTGAAGGTGCTTCCACCTACATCATGTTTGTTTCATGTTGGAAGGTTCTTAGCTCTCCTTCTATTAACCAATGCCTGAACACTTTGGAAACCTTTGACGACAGAGGCTCTCATCCATATGGTATTCTCACGAACTTGTCAATTACATTGGAAGGAAAGAACATTGAACTAGAAGTGGAAGTTGTAGATGTGAATCTCAACTACAACCTTTTTCTCGGGCGAAGCTGGACTCACACTATGTTTTGTGTGGTTTCATCTTTTTTTTGGGTGCTTCATTTTCCTCATGACGGAAAAATTGTCACTATCGATCAACTGTCTTTTTTATCTTCTGGTTCATTGAATAACAATGTCCCTTACGTGGGGGTTACTGAGATTGTTTATGAGAATGTGGGGGCAGGTCTCTTCAAAGACTTTATTTTAATGGGTACTTTTACTCTCCCACCTCTGAATGTTACTTCAATCAATATGATCTGGGTTTCTACAGATCCTTGGGTTATTCCTACTCCAGATCAAATTGACTCATTTGGCAATTCTATGCCTTTAAGTCCATTGGAGTAAAATTATCAAGAAATTGTCTTGGCTTTGGTGGCCGCTTCAAAAATTCATGTTGTTTTCAGTATGAACCTAGATACTTATGTGCCATCTCCCTGGTTTGGTTCTTAGGATTCTCCGGATCCTTTGAACGAGACATTCCCCACCGACAAGAGTATCGTTGAGGTCATGTCTCTGAACGAAACTCCTTGGAATGGTCTCCATCATTGTTCTTACTTTCTTCCCAGCATTGGTGAGATGTCTTTGTGTCTTGAAGCATTTGTTTCTCACTACCCAACGTCTCCACTTCAGACACTTGTCCTGATGCATGAAGCCTTGTAAGAGGGTAACATGGGAAACATCACTCCTACTATGCCTCTTGACATTTCCATTAAACCTAGAATTGTCGAGAACATTCTTATTGGGGTTTCTTATTCTCCCGATGAGATTAGGGTTTACACTCAACTTTTCAAATAATTTCGAGATGTCTTCGCATGGTCATATGAGGAAATGCCTGGTATTGACCCAACAATAGTGGTGCATGAAATACCAACTTATCCTGGTGCAAAGCCTGTTCGCCAACGGCTTCGCCTCGTGCATCCTTGAAAGGTTGTTACTATTAAAGTAGAAGTGGAAAATCTTTTAAAAGTTGGTTTTATTTATCCCATCCCATTGATAGATTGGGTGTCCAACATTGTCACTATTGCTAAAAAGCAGGCCACGATCCATGTCTGTGTTGATTACCGCGATATCAATCGCGCATGTCCAAAAGACAATTATCCTACTCCATTTATCGATCAGATCATCGACAAGTGCATTGGGAGTGAGATTTTCTCCTTCATGGATGGTTTTTCTGACTACAACCAGATCAACATTTCATCTGCTGATCAACATAAAACAACCTTTATCTGTCCCTGGGGCACTTTTTCTTATAAAAGGCTTCCTTTTGGTTTAAAAAATGTTGGTGCTACCTTCCAAAGAGCAATGTCTTATGCGTTTCATGATATTCGACACATTGTTCAACCTTACCTTGATGACTTACCAGCCCATTCTACTAAGCATCGTGACCATTTGGATCACTTAAGATCCATCTTTTTATGATGTTGCCATTATAACATTTGTCTCAATCCATACAAGTGCATTTTTTGCGTTGAATCTGGTCGACTCTTTGGTTTTGTGGTGTCCCGTGAAGGTATCTGAATTGATCCTTTAAAAGTTGAGGCCATTGTCAACTTACACCCCCTACTTCATTGTTGCAATTACAAAGCCTACAAGGAAAGGCTAACTTTCTCCGTTGATTCATTCCTAACTACACTGAACTCACCAAGGGTTTTACTCACTTACTTAAGAAGGGAATCCCTTTAATTTGGGATGAAGTTGCCCAAAAATCCTTCGATGCTTTGAAAGACATGCTTATCAGTTCTCGTCTACTGCATCCCCTTGATTATCGATGTGATTATTTCCTATACTTGGCTACAACTAAGACTACTATTGCTATGGTGTTAGTTCAAGATGACGACGATGGAAACGAGCACGTCGTTTATTATTTAAGTTGAAATATTCTCGATACTAAGTCTTGATATGCCCATGTCAAGAAGATTTCCTTGGCAGCAGTCCATGATGTCCAAATATTTCGACATTATATCCTTTTACAGAAAACCACAATGATTTTCGATTGCAACCCCATGACCTATATATTGACTCGTCAATTAATGGGGGCGAGATAGTCCAAATGGATCTTTATCCTCTAGGAGTTTGATTTGGAGTTTACTTCCACCAAATCAAAGAAGTCACTCATTTTTGTTGATTTGATATGTGCCCTTCCGTCTACAAGCACTTCTACTGATTTCACTCAGAAAATTCTTGATGAAACTCCGTTTCTAATCATCACTCTCGACCCGTGGTATGCAGATATTATTGTTTATCTTCAAACCTAAAATTTCTGATCTGAGTTGTCTCGATCCAACCAAAACCGCATCCAGCATCAGTCCCAACCCTACCGGATCCTTGGTGATACATTGTATTGGGTCAGTGTGGAATCTTTTCTTTGCAGGTGTCTCACCCTAGAAGAGGTTGAACATGTCTTGAATGATTGTCACTCTGATCCATGTGGTGGTCATATGTCAAGCTATGCCACCACTCAAAAAATCCTCCGCACTAGTTATTTCTGGCCTTCTATCTTTAAGGATTGTATTCTAGTTGTTCAGAAATGCTATGAATGCTAAATTTTTAACTGCAAGCAACGCGCCCTGCTAGCACCCTTACACCTAGCAGTTATCGTTGGCCCATTCGCTAAATGGGGCATTGATTTCATGACATGTAACCCTCGCTCGGTCGAGGGGCATGGTTATATAATCATCGTCGTTGACTATTTTACTAAATGGGCCAAGGCGATGCCTACATACAATGCTGACAGTATCATTGTTGCTCAGTTCCTCTTTAACCATGTCATAGCATGTTTTGGTGTTCCTCAAGCCATTGTAACTGACCATGGATCACATTTTCGTCAGTACATGATGGCAAAGTTGACTGCTCAGTTTGGCCTTCGTCATGATAGCTCAACTCCTCATTATCCATAGGCCAATGGGCAAGTCGAAGCAGTTAATAAAGTTTTGATTACTATGCTTCAATGTACCATTAGGAAGCACAAAAAGGACTGGAATTTGATGATATTCTTAGCTCTTTGGGCTTCTAGAACTTCCACTAAGACGACCACTAGATTCACTCCATTCCATTTGGTGTATGGTTTAGAGGAAACTCTTCCAATCGAATGTCAAATCCCTTCGCTCAAATTAGCTATTGAACTCCTTTCGAATACCTCACCTGAAGAGGAATGGCTTATGTATCTTGAGAGCCCTGACCAGACTCGTTGCATTGTTGCAATGGTCATTGATGCACAAAAGAAACGTTTCAAAGCTCATTTTAACCAAACTGTTTCTCCACACACTTTTGTTGAAGGCGACTTGGTCCTTCTTTATGATCAAGCCAACTATAAATTGGGAGAAGGAAAGTTCGAACCCATGTGGCATGGGCCCTACATTGTCAAGCGTGTCTTACAAAAAGGTTCCTACGATCTATGTGATTATAAGGGAGATGCATTGTCACATCCCCGCAATGGGTTGTATTTGAAGAAGTATTATGCATGAAATTCATGTAATGAATTTTTTACGTTAGTGTGTCAATTCCTTAGTGTGCGTTTTGATTTTTGGTGTGTTTGTTTGCTTTGTAGAAATGTGTTTTTCTACTTGCCCTATGTTCCACTCGGTTTGTAGATGTGGTCAATCCATTACATTGGTTTTGCTGATGGTGCTTTTCGTAGCACACGGAACCTGTCTTCCACAACATGGGTGCTCTATGCCCCTAATGGTGAGTTGATTAACTTACAAGGTATATGCCTTGGTATAATAACTAACAATATTGCTGAATACAGTGTTGTCATTGAACTCATGTCAGAAGCAGTTGCTCTTGGAATTAGGGATTTAGTTGTCAAGTTGGATTCACAGCTCATTGTGATACAGTTAAACAATCATTACTCAGTGATAAATCCACAAATATTGCATATATGTCTACGTGTTAGATTACTAGAAATAAATTTTGATTTCATCACATATCAACATATTCCACGTAATTTAAATACATTAACAGATGGATTACCAAATTTTGTTCTTGATAGGAATTTGCGTCATTTATAAAATTGATCATATTATGGACACGTAAGTAGAAAATAAAACATGCATTATATATATATATATATTATATATATAACACTCAACAAATGTTGATAGTTTATTAGTATAAAATGTTATATATATAATATATTATTTATATATAATTATATATATTATTATATATAATAATTTATTATTAATATATATATAATATATATATTATATATATTATATATATATATATATATATTGGTCTGTTAGAGTGTTTACATCAATATATCGAAAAATAGAGTGTTCTGGGACACTTGGCTTTCAAAGTCTATAAAATGTGTAAAAGAGCTAGAAAGGCTATCAACCTGCATGGTGCTCATAATAGCACGAGACCACTCTGATCACTCAGCCTAACAGCCAACGCAGTCTTGCAGATACTCCCACTATGTGTCTTTGCCAACACAGTGGCACCTCATCAATAGTGGCATACTTTGGGACTCCTCGAGTTATCACCTCCAGGTTGCGCTCCATTTCAACTAAAGAGTCTACCCCTTCTTCATAGTTCGCGCCCACTATTTGATGAGCAACTCGTCATGTTATTGGAGACATGCCAGGTGGTCTCTCTAGTCCCACATCTGCATATTTATCACAAGTTGAGTCTTAGTTTACACTTTTATAAAAAATCATCAAAACTTGAAAAAAATCAAAAAAATAAGTTTTTACTTGCATTGGTCCATTGTTCTCCTGGTGGCAGAGGTAGATCTGGATCCCACCTTAAATCCGTACCAGCATAAGCATAGTTTTCTACCATGAGTATTCAGAATTCTAGAAAAGCGCAAAATTATGGTGGGTAATGCATATGCTGACCCATTCCTCCTCGAGGCATGAATTGACTCCATCTCACTAGTCTCAGATCTCGGGGGGCAGGATTTGGTACCTTTTCCCACTGATACCAGAATAAGGGCACTCGATCTAAAAATAAGGTCACCAGTATCAAACCGAACCCGAATTGATTGAGGTGCCCATGCTTCCCCTTAGTCAGTTGTTTTTTCATATTTGCCAGAGGCCTACACACTAGTTAAATATGGTGGGGGTAAAACACGCAATAGCATACTGGAATTGGGATTTTGAAGCCTCGTGCAAGGTTTGCGTGCCAGATAAACGCACCATAGTGAACAAGATTGTTCTCAAGGGAAGATTGTTGGTGATTTTCATTGTCTTCACCTTCCCTCCGTTGGTAATTTCGACACCTAAACAATGCCTCTAGATTAGAGTTATCACACTCTCACACCCTGGGCGAGATCCAAATAGTTGGATCACTTCTCCTCTTCAGGATAATCCAATCATTAAGTAGATATCCACCTCCTCAAGTTCTAGTTCCTGGCCTTTTATGATGAAGATATCTCAATCTACATCCCAAAGATTGATCAAATAGGGCAGCAATTCCATTTGGGCCCTTAACCTTATGGTTCCGAAGAACTTTAGCAACCCACGGGTCCTTAGAGAATTGATGCATTCAGGATCTTGAGCTGCTTGGTGGTATTCGGCCTCATGGCCTCTTTCTTTCCATTCCAGAACCATGATCTCCTAAAAAACATCATTTAACACCAATTAATGTTTTTTTCATGGATTAAAATCAAATATTTTTTTCTTGAAAAGAAGGTTTTTCTTCCAAGAACTCCGTCTTGGCGCCATCGCGCCTATTTTTATAAACCGAGCGATATCATCACATGGGCCTTTTGTCTTGAGTACAATCATCATGCGTTCGATGACCATACCTGCGATGACACCAGCGCCCTAAAAATTGAAAATCCTCCGTTATAGCAATAAATTACCATTAAAAACACATAAAAATGTGATAAAATGCAAGAGCAAAGATGGGCCTCTTATCTATTGCAGATGGTTCATGAAATGAAACTCTGGATTTCCCATAACGACCACTTGAAAATTGAGAAAATCAGGGCACAAATGTACTTTCAAAGCTTACTATGGTAAAAAAATAAAATTACTTTTGGTTATTTATAAGTCTTGAAAGTCGTTTTTGTCAATATTTTAATAATATTTTGTTATTTTTTCTCGATATCAGTGATGGGTGCATTTCTTTGTGTAGTTATAGGTACCTTCGAGTGAACAGTGATCATTATTGAGTGATTCTTACGAGTTTTGTTTTATCTCTTTTTCGGACTCGTTAAATAAACAAAAAAGGAACCCCCTTGGAGTCATCTTTGAGCTCTTTTCTAAATCTTGAAAATTGAAAAGATTGTCGAGTACTTGTCATTTTGAACTTGTTAAAGTAAATGAATTGACATCACCTCAATATACGTTTACCCCTTCTTCGAGCTGAGATTGACTATTTACGAAAAAGGTACACCTTGATTGACATGGTAAAGATGTTCTGTCGGATATTGTTTTCTACCTTTTCGGATTCGAGAGACAAATTACGAAAAGGGACATGATGGAGTTTTCTTTTTCGCCTCTTTTTCAAACTCTCTAAATGTGAAAAGATACCGAGTTATTCTTACGTCAGACTCGTTAAATTTTCATGATAAAAGACTCGTCACCATGATGAGACCGAGTTTCTCCTTCCTAAGACTTGTAAAACTTACTAGGATGGATTCATTCGAAGAACGAACTTACATGACAAGCATTGTTATCCCCTTCAAGCTTGTGATAAAAATAATTGGGGTACTCACTAGAAATAGTGGGGGGGAAATGAAGATGAAACATCCTTTGTATAGACAGCAAGTTGCTCTTGAACATGACACTCTTCTGCTCTCGTTTCGGGTTTGGGATATCCTCACTCAGTCAGTTGTCCTCCTGATTTTGGGTGATCCATTTTTGCCTCTCATTTGACTATTCCATTTTGTCATCTTGACCTTTAGTTCTATGTCGAGTCAGACGCTGCAACACTACAGAGTCTTGTCGCTAGTGTTCAAGAGAAGTCCATTTTGTTGTTTTTTACCTATACATTTTCTGACCCATTTTTACAACCTTGGATCTCATTCCTTTTATTCCACTTTATTCCTTGTTTCGTGTTCATGATGAGGGACTAATCATTGCCCTCCTTCGACGGGTTGCTTCTTGTCGACTTCAACTCATTATCAAGGAAGATGACTTAGAAATTCCCTTTAAGTACCTTAGAGCTTGCATGCCCTAATGGCAAGTTCTTTGCATCCGATGATGGGTCTTCATCATAACCTTCAATTGGATGATTCCACAAGTGTTTGACTTTAGTTTCATTATCACATTCATGGATTGTATTGTTGTACCTTCAGATCCATTGTCATTATTGGTAATTTCTCTCGTACCTGTTGTTATCACAAAACCAGACCCTGATAGGCTGCTAATCAGGAAGACTTTGAGTAACTATTTCAAACCAAACTTTTGGCTGAGGCTTAGCCTCCTCAACCTAAGAGGGCTCTCTCACTAGGTTAAATATTTTAGTTTAAAGATTAGATGGCTAACTCTATGGAAAAAACAAGTGAAAAAAGTATAAATGGTTGAACACAATCAATAAACATCCATTGGGCTATGGAGTCAGAGTATGTTTTTAGTACAACAATAGATTAGCTTACATGGAAGTCAGGGCATAGAGAGTTTTAATCTATCAACAAAATAGAGACATAATATAGGAAACACAGTTTATAAACACATGAAGGAAGTTAGAGCATTATCAATGAATTCTAAGTAACATATGTTCATACTACTGCAAGTGAGCAAATGAGGAAAGTCATGAGCAAAATCAAACACATAAAACCCTCTCTGAATCCTGAGTAGTAAAGCCAAACTTCTGTATTAACATCAAACATACAGTCTTCTACAATAACATAATATGCTCGTTTCTTTGAAAATTGCCAACCCTTGAGGCATTCCACCTCTTGTCTTATATAGAGTTCATTACAATCTTGGATTCCTTCCTCCAACATGAGGGGAACTCGAATTTTCTTAACTTGACACCTATTCATACCTAAACAGGCTATTAATTACAAGTGGTAGTTAACTGATAGTCCTAGAATCCTAATACAATTAGGAGTACAACTCCTTATTATGATAATAAAAACCTAGACTTATGAAGTAAATTCGATCTTTGACAGTTTCTTCTCCTTAACTTCGACCTTGGTGATGAATATAACCTCCATGCTGGCCTTCAACCACTCCTCCTTTAACTATCCTGAAATTTAGGAAAATGTCTCCCACTATGCAGCCTTGGTCTTCAATGGTGTTCCTTGAAACTTCTGCTGGTCAAAATATCCTTTTTCATCCTATAACATATGTTGAACTAGCCATGGAAACCTGTCCTTACACTTGTGCAAAATCAAAACTCCTTAAATTTGCCTGAAGAAAGTCAAACTGGGTGTGCTACGAAATGAACTGTTATTTTTGTACCACAAGGCTTATTTCTTGCATATATTCTTCATCCCTTGAGTTTTTCTTTACTCAAGATTGAAAACTTTTCAAATGATCTCCTTACACCTCTGCAACAACATTTTTCTCTAGAAATAACCCTTTCATCCCTTTGAATATTAACCAAAAGAACAAATTTGCACCTACAACAGTTTCGTAGTGCGCTACAAAACTGCTGTGCATTACATGTCAAATACAACAGTTTCGTAGCGTGCTACAAAACTGATGTGCATTACATGTCACCTACAGCAGTTTCGTAGCACGCTACAAAACTGTTGTTTGAGTCAAATTACATAGTTTTTTCCAAAAAATTTCCTCCTTAGGATTCTTCTAAGCTATTCCCTTATGCCAATATGCCACATATACTTGAGCTTACCAATCCATAAAACAACTTTAAAAAGTAATTTCCTAGCTTAAATCAAAATTGTGTTAAGGTTTCATCACTTATTGCCTTATTCATTTGTGCTGAGGCTGTCCTCTAGACTTGGTTAGCTGAATCTCCAGGTCTTCAAATTGTCTTTTCATCACCATGATATTAGTTCTTAAACTGTCATTGATCCATCTGATATACCTTGCTTCCTTAATTGCAGGGACAATCCAGGTGAAGTATTGAGCATCTCTTCTAACTACTTATGGTTTTGAAGCTTCTCTTTCTTCCCATATGGCCTTCATTCTTTTGAAATTGGCTTTTTCAATTGCATGTTTCCTTGCCCTTTTCTTAAGTTGGGCAATCTCCAGATTGGCAAGCTTTAATTTCTTTTTGACTTCGTCATAGTTATTTTCTTCTTCTTGAGTATCAGCTGCTCTGTTTCTGTCATCTTTGTGCATGAGTGACGGTTGCACTACTGGAACTACGAGCTCTTCACAGAACCTTGATATCTCCTATGTCTCACTTACCTCCAGCTCTACCTCCTGTAACCTTTTAGACTGCATAGTCATAGGCCTTTTGGGCTTAAAAACAAATTCTTAAACTTGATCATCAAATTGTAGCTTTTTAGAGGATTTCATCTTTTTTGACTTTCCCTCACCTAATTCAGTGAATTCTGCTTGGACCAGAGGGGATTCCTCAATGTCAATTGCCTGGAGAAGATCATTCAAATTTCCCTTTGACGCTGGGCTTCCATCAGTGACCACTCTTTTGCCCTTTTCTTTGGCTATTTGGCTTCTAGTTACCCTTCTTTGGATTGTTTCACCAATGGACTGTTCTTGTGTTGCTTCCTTCATCTGAGATTTCTTCTTCTGTGACTGCTGAGGAGTATCTTGAATAATCAATGGTGTCATTGGCTCCTTAACTTGATTTCTAGCCTTTAGTTTCACAAACCTGCTATAATTTTCTTCTGCATGGTGACTAATCACTGGTGACGATATTTCTTTAGCCCTAGGGCTAAGTCCTGTTTCAGCTCTAAAACCAGATAGAATGACCTAGAAAAAATGCCTTACTTAATTGAAGAGCTACCTCGCTTGAAATTTGCAGAATAATTCTGGTCTTTGCTTACCCTGGGTTTATTTTCTTAGAATTTAAGAACAACAGCAAGTGTCTCATGCATGAATATGAGCAAGACCAACGTGAATATGACCAGGATCAACTAACCCTTTCCTTTTCTGAAATTTGAAATGACTACAGGCAAATGACCTCTAACAAATCTAATGATTGATATGAATGGTTGCATGTAAGTTGTAAGGTTAATGGATTGACACTTGATGATGAAAATCTAACGGATCCTGGTGGATTTGACAGTTAGACAAGATTTAACATGAATCCCCGATTTCGTAGCACATCCAGTGCAAATTCGGGGTTTTGCACTACGAAAACACCTAACTACGAATCCCCGTTTTCGTAGCACAGGTATTGTAATTTCAGGACTTTGCGCTACGAAAATTCCTAGACAGTTTCGTAGCACGTTCAAAGTTTGTAATGACCAGACACATGAAACTTTAAGCATGACATGGGATTCACAAGGACCCAAACAAGGTTGTTAAACTTTATTTGATGCTAGAAATGAGACTCTAACCCTATGACTTAGACTCTAAAAACATAAAAATGACTTGACCATGACTGACACAAAAATTTAGAAACCATGGAGGTTGTCCAAATTTTTTTAACGAATTGTTTACAGTGATAACAATGGCTCCACTTGGGATAGTGTGCCATTGTGGTACACTAAGAACCTGCAGTTCTAGTGCTTTATCCATTTATAATAAAAACATAAATTTTGTTGACAAGCATCCTCTTCAAAAATTTTGGGCCTTCACCTCAGGCTTAATATTTCTGTTTCAACTTGTCATTATTAGCAAAAAACTGACAAAAATGGATATATACAATGTTATGAGAGATCGGTAATACTTCAACAATGATAATGCTTTAGGAACCTGCCATTAACAGGCCCTCCAGCATATGCTCCTCCATCAATTTCCTGCAGTATATAAGTGTTGTTCCCATAAAAACTAGCAATATGAAAAGGACCCTTCCATAAATTCTCAAACTTCCCGTGCTTGCCCTTTTCTTCAATTCTGGCCTCCCATTTCAGCACTTTGTCTTGAATCTGAAAACTGTCTTATTTGATCTTTTTATCAAATGTACTCTTAATTCTGTTCTGAGCATGTTGATGACTATCATAGACTTCACTTCTCTTCTCTTCTAGGGCTATCAGCTAGTTGATTCTCCTCTGAATGGAATTTGGTTCTTCTTCAAGGCCTTGAATCAGCTTCATTACCGGTACTCCAATTGACGTTGGAATTATAGCTTCATCACCATAAACTAGTTCATATGGAAAAGTCCCAATTGATCTCTTTGTACAAATCCTATCAACCCATAAGGCATACTTCAGCTTTAGGTGCCATGCTTTCTTGTTCTCCTGCAATACCTTTTTGATGATTCTAACAATGCTCTTGTTTGATGATTCAGCAAGCCCAGTGCCTTGTGGATAGTAAGCAGTAGAATGTCCAAGAGTAATGTGATATTGATGACAAAAATTGATCAATTTATTAGACTCAAAATCTTGAGCATTATCTGTTATGATCTTCATGGGGCAGCCAAATCATGACAATATATTATTTTCTAAGAAAGAAATAATTACAGAATCATTGGCTTGCCTTGTTGGAATCGCCTCTATCCATTTGGTGAAGTAATCTGTTGCTGTAAGAATCCAGTGATGCTGCCCTGATGAAGAAGGATGTATCTCTCTAATAAATTCCAGCCCCTACTGCTGAAAAGGAGCTTCTACATAAATAGGTATCAAAGGCAAAGGTACAAGCTTCCTTCTTCCTTCAAAAATTTGGCACTCATGACATGTAGCGATCTTCTTGTAGATATCCTTAAACATTGTTGCCCAAAAATATCCTACTCTTAGGATCTTATTCGCTGTAGCCTTCCAATAATGATGTCCCCCGCAATCTCCTTTATGGAATTATTCAATGAATTTATCAGCTTCTTCTGCAAGGAGACAATTCAGCAGAATTCCTCCTGCATCTTTCCAAAACAGATTTTGATGATATACAAATATCTCAAATACTTCAGCTTGACAAACCTTGCTTTGGACTTTGTTAGATTGGCGGGAGATTTATTATGTTGTAGAACAAAGCCACATCCTTATACCACTCTGAAATAAAAAATTTCTCATTAATTTGAATCAATTATTCCTCATTTTTAGAAATTTCTGAGATTTCTGCATTCATATTTATGTCAAGACAGTCCAGATTTGACTGCATCATTAGCTTTGCCAAGCCTTGTCCCTTCACCAATTTGGTTGGTTTGATGTCTATATCATATTCCAGCAATTTGGCTATCCACTTTCCCCTCTTACCATTAGGATCTGCTTGTGTTAGAATATCTTTTATTACAGCACTTTGAACATATGCCACAATGTGAGAACACAGAACATAGATTCTGAAATATTTTATAGCTTTCACTAAGGCATAAGCTTACTTTTCTAGAATATTGTACTTTAGTTCAGCATTTGGTAATGTCCTACTAAAGAAAGAAATAGGTTGTTCGGTACCTTGCTTTCCTTTTTGTAGCAGAACTCCAGCAATTGTATTCACGGAAGCAAATGTAAAGATAAGAAATTCCTTGGAAAAATCTGGACTGATGAGCACCAGTGTTTGTGTAAATGTCTTCTTGATTTCTTCAAAAGATTTCTTTGCTTTGGCTGTCCACTTAAAGTCCACTCCTTTCTTTAACATCCTTGTTATATCCTTGACAATCTCAGAAAAATTAGGAATGAAGTGCATAACAAAATTCACCTTTCCAAGAAAAGATTGGATCTCTTTCCTACTTCTTGGCAGATCTGCCTTTTGAATTGCATTAACTCTATTAGGATCAATCCTAATTCCTTATTCATAAATTATTTGACCAAGTAGCTTGCCTGATGTTAAAGCAAATATACTTTTAGTAGGATTAAGAGAGATACAAAACCTTTTACATTTCAGTAGAATTTTCTCTAGGTGTTTCAAATGATCTTCTTCTTTCTTTGAAAGATTGTGATGTCATCAAGATAAACAGCCACCGATTTATCCTTTTCTTCAGCAAAAGCAATATCCATTGCTCTTTGAAAGGTGGCCCCCGCATTCATGAGACCAAAAGGCATCTTGGCATACATGAATGTTCCCCATGGTGTTATGAAGGTTGTCTTCTCCTAATCATCTGGATGCATAAGAATTTGATTGTACCTTGAGAAACCATCAAGCATAGACATTCTTTGTGAACTAACAATAGTTTGTAGAATTGAATCCATCTTCAGAAGAGGATAGTTTTCCTTTAATGAAGCCTTATTCAAATTTATGAAATCAATACAAATTCTGATTTCTCCACTCTTCTTTCTAACCGGAACCAAGTTTGCAAGCCAATTTGAGAATCTGATTGGGACTATGATTTTAGCATCAAAGAGTTTCTTAATCTCCTTTTCAATCAATGGCATGAGAAGCGGATTAATTCTTCTCAACTTTTGTTTTAAAGGTTTCTCATTTTCTTTAATAGGAATAATATGTTGAATAATGGAGGGATCATACTGTTTTAAGTCAGCATAGCTCCAAGCAAAACCATCAACAAACCTATTAATCATCTCAACATATTTGACCTTCATATCAGCTGAAAGAAACTTTGAAATTTTGATCATCTTGGGTAAAACTTAAGTACCTAGATTGCAGCTTTCAATTTCCTCTTCATCAGCTTGTATCTTTGGTGACTTGAACACATCATTCTGATCAAACAAATTTTCAAGAGGAGTAAGACCCTTTGGTATTGAATTATTTTTTAATTGCAAGACTTCAGAACTTTCTTTAGACTCAACAAGCATGTTTTGTTGATCTACCTGAGTACTTTCAAATTATTCCTTCAATTCAATAAAGTTTTTTACCTGTTGATCATCCTCAAAGACCTGCCAATTAGTGATATTATCTGGTATAGCTGGTCTATGTTGAACTACAACCTCATATTTTTCAGAAGAATGAATAGGAATGACAAACAAACTTGCCGAAACAGCAAGAGAATCAGTAATGGAGTTTTGGTCTCTAGTATAGTGAAAGAATATGCTTGAAAATTTTCCAACATATCTAAAACTAGATTTTTGTATGCTCTCATTCTTACATCCTTCGTTTGATAGGCACCCTCAACTTGTCCAATAACCAAATTCAGAATCTCCAAAGATGGAAATATTCTGAGCCTTCATCCTTACCAGAACTTCTAGGCCTAAAATCAGAGATTCGTATTCAACCATATTATTTGTGCAATCAAAATTCAGTTTGTAAGAGTAAAACTTACTTTCCTCACTTGGAATTGTGATCCAAATTCCAGCTCCTGCCCCTTCTTTTCCTGCTGATCCATCAAAGTACAAACACCACCATACCTTCATCTCTTTCTCATCTTCTTGCTGATTTTCTGAGTGCCAATTTTCTATTTTCATTTCTTCTGGTCCACTATCAACTGACTCATTAAAAAGAATGGCAGATCCAAGTTCAGTATCAAATGAATAAATAGGAAAATTTTGAGGTTTGTCTTTGCTGCTTACCATATAAGCCATTTTGGTCTCCCGATACAATCTCCTTTGCTCACCAAAAACAAGGATGGTGGCATAGGTGAGGTCCATCTGCATTGTGCCTTTGATTTTTGTTGCCCCCGTGATCTTGATAGCAACATCCCAAACTTTGGCGAAATGTCAGCCACAACAATGTCCATAACAATTGTCTTTGCTGGGATTTGTGTTAGACCAACAACAACATCTTTGATTAAACCAATACATTGGACTATTTTTGAATCAAAAGAGAATAAATCCTTATATGGTCTTGTTATTTGTAATCCTAACCTCTCCATAATTAGTTTGGGCATGAGATTATGAGAAGCCCACGAATCCAACATAGCATTATGTAAGGTCATATCATGAATACTAATGCTTACATAGAAAGGAGGAAACTCTTCATTTTGATCATCTTCTAACCTTGGACCCAAGTATATAGTAGGATTATCTTCTTGGACATTTAAGATATCAGCAGCTCCTGGTTGTGAATTTAACATCTCTACAATCTTGCTTTTGTATTTATATACCTTGAGAATCTCACTAAAAGGGACTGATATCTTAATTTTTGCAATTTCATTCTCAAGATTGAAAACAGAAACAATTTTTCAGCTTCTTTGATAGGAGGGGGAAGTTGAGTGTCCCTTTTACCAAGTGGAGAGTATTCTTTACCTTTAGCAACCTTTGGGGTATCCTTTTTGGCTTCAACAACCTTTGAAACATATTTCTTGGGCTGTGTTTTGTTTGCTATAATTGGTACATTTCTGTTTCTAAGATTGTATTGTTTTTTCATTTCAAAGATAGCATGTTGATACCCTTTTAAATAATTTGAAGGCTCTTCCCCTTGCTTGGTCAAACTGGACTCATCATGTTCTTCTTTAGTCAAGAAAATTCCTGACATCTCTTCATCAAGACAATGGATAGATTCTTCAGGAATCTTAGGATCATCTTCTTCATCAACCAAATTCTGTTGACAAGGAGGTCTCACTGGAGGATCAGGCCGTTGATTCCTATTTTCTCTTGGTCTTTGTTGGTTTTGAGGTCTCCTGAATTGATGGTTTCTAAATTGAGGCTCCTACTGCATAGGGGGAGTAGAGGTGTTTCCAAGAGCTAACCTATCCATTAACTTCTCCATGGATTTCATAATTGAATCTAAATTATCTTCAGGAGTTGAAGAGGAAGGTTTCTCTTCTTCTTTCAATTTAGCTTTTCCCATTTCTGATTTTTTGGTAGCTACCATGTTTACCTCTACCTTTATTGCATCATTTTTCATATCAGCAAGTGTGGCAGACTCTCTCTCTCTCTTAACAAAAGAGAAAAAACAGAATCAAATGCTTCAGCATATCTCATTTGTGCCAAGGCTTCTAGAGGTTTCAAATGAGCTGGAATTGAGTTAAACACTTTATTGAACCTCTTTGAGAAATTTTGAATATTTTCATCAGGTGCCCTTCTAATATTACTATACTCAATAAGTGCTTGAACTGGATTAGTTATATTTCCCCATTTCCTTAGAAAACTATCTTCAAATTCTACCCAATTATGAATGTTTCCTGGTGTAAGGGCTTTAAACAATTTTCTAACTTTGCCAATAAAGGTCTGTGCAAATAATATTATTTTCACATTCTCATCATCAACTTCCTCTCTGTCAGCAAAATCATTAAATTTGTTTACATGTTCTTCTACTATAATTTCTTCATCACCACCCCATGTTGGGATTCTTGTAGCATATTTGCTAGGAAGATCATGAAAAACAATAGGGAGTGCAAGTGGGGCATACCTAGCGGGTACAACCATGATTAAAGGAGGAACAATAGTTATAGGGATAAAGGGGATAGAGGATGAAGAACTATTATGAGGAGGACTGCTTGGTTTTTGAAAACTACTAGGAATAACAGAAACAGAAGATGAGGAACTGATATGGAGAGGGCTGCTTGGGCTCTGCAAACCAGTGACAAAAGTACTCTGTTATGAAACCAGCTCAAGAAAAGATAGAAAAGATAGATCAACGCCTTAGAATTCAGCCTCTTCGATGGGGCAACCTTCTTTACATTACATAAATGAACAATTCTTGGATGATACAAATGAAAAGACCTCCTCTCTATATATAGGAGTCTAAGGGGTCATAACATAATCAGAGCCTACATAACAATAATAAAGGGCACAATAATAACAATAGGGCACTACATGGGTACATCAATATAATAAGTGGGTTGTACTAATAACAATAAGGGGTTACACTAGTAGTATAGGGGCCTAACATGCCCCTCTCCTTCAAAAAGTGTTGTCCTCAATGCTTGAGTAGTTCTTGATGCTTCTGTATAAAATTATTGTCCTCCCATGTGGAATCTTTAGTGGGTAAATTCTTCCACTTGATGAGATACTCTGAAATTGATCGATTTCGTAGCTGTCGGGTTCTTGTTTTTATGACTGCTCCAGGTTCCAATATGGTTTTTCCTTCCTCTTCAATTTCTGGCAATATTGTTTGAATTGGGATCTTTTGCAACTTTTGAATAAGTGGCTATACTTCTTCGTCCTTCTTCCATTCATCCCTTTCTTCGTTTATCCAATCTGGTTGGATAATAGAAATAACACAAAACAATGCTTCCATATCCTCATCCTTGAAGAGTCTTCCCATTCGGTAAGGTCGCCACTTTTTAAGTGCATGTAGCATTGCCAACATTTCCTTCTCATAAATAGCTTGCTTGAGATGTGGCAATAAAAATACCCAATCACCTACATCAAAACATTTTTCACTATGATTTTGATCTACCTGTTGTTTCATTTGATTTTGCACCGAAGTGGCGTTATCCTTTAAAAGTTGGAGAACTTGTTGTTGATGCTCGATGTTATCTTTTACTGCTTGAACCTTTTTCTTCTTGATATGTCCTTCTATCTCTAGAGTTTGGGGAGTGGTAATTTCTTCCAATCCTTTACAAGATATGGTCGGATTCATTTCTTGATGCTCGATGTGATCTTTCACTTCTTGAACATATTTCTTCTTGATATGTCCTTCTATCTTGATAGTTTGTGGAGCGGTAATTTCAACCAATGAATTACAAGATAAGGTTGGATTCATTTCTTCTTTCTCGATGTGATCTTTCACTTCTTGCACCTTTTTCTTCTTGATATGTCCTTCTATCTTGAGAGTTTGAGGAGTGGTAATTCTTGCCAATGCTTTACAAGATATGGTCTGATTCATTTCTTCTTTCTCTGGGTTGGGGTCCTGCCGTATATCCTCTTCTTTTGATGTTTCTTGATCCTTTTCTTCCTCGTCTTCATAATCTATGTAAAATAATTTCTTCTCAGCACACTTATGACCTTTAGTGCATTTGCTATCACAATTGTAACAAAGACTT
Source organism: Pinus taeda (assembly GCA_000404065.3). Classification (NCBI taxonomy): domain Eukaryota; kingdom Viridiplantae; phylum Streptophyta; class Pinopsida; order Pinales; family Pinaceae; genus Pinus; species Pinus taeda. The sequence continues at coordinate 159,186 of APFE031079412.1, read as the reverse complement.
TTTTCTCTTTTTTCTTCCAATTGTTGTGGTGTAACCCTTGTAGGTTGTGGAAGGCTAGGAGAAACAACACTTCCATCTTTATAGTTGTGAGGGGTATGCTTCCTGGTTTCCATAATTTTGCTCTCCACTATGTCACAAAGCCCTTTTTCTCTTTCCAATTGTTGTGGTGTTGCTCTAAAGAAGGTGTTGCTCTTTGTATCCTCATAATGTGCTATCATTTCCTTCGTGAAAATTGACCACGTAACAAGTCTTTTACTAGAACAAAACCCTTTATACCATAAAAATTGATCCAATTCTAAATATGAAGATGCAATACATACCTTTTGTAACAGTGGTACACCATGTAGATCAAAATATTGCTCCATCTGACGTATCCAACTTACCGGATCCTTGCCATCAAAATTCCTCATCTTGCTTTTTCTTGATTTTAGGAGCACGATGTTGAAATGACTGTAACTCTGTACTTTCAGATCTTTAAGTTCTGAAATTGCGACCTGTAGTAGCCCTCTGCGTCCTCTTTCCAATGGCACAAGTCTGACCCAAATTGGATTCTCCAATGAAGAGTTATGTGAAATCTCCCACAACGACTTGATTATAGACTATTTCAATAGATCGAACTTGTACGACGTGCCACGAGTCACTGTTTCTACCTTTGGATCTAAAAACTGTATACAAGAAACTGCAGTTCGTCCTCTTTCTGTACCTTCTTACGAAAGTTCAATCCGATCCCCAGAGAGAAAATTATGACGATTTTTCCCAGGTCACCTGTTTGGAATGTAATTCAGGAGTTTGCAAAAAGACCAACTTCCTCAGATCATATCTCCACAAATATCGTGCAAAAAGCTCTGAAATTTGGACCCAAGTTTCAGCGCGATTTCTTCTCAAATGGGTTTTTTTGCGACTTCTGAAACGTCACAGAAAAAAGTTATAGCGAAAATTCCACGATGACCTCTTTGGAGCAGCGAAACCCTAGAATCCAGCTCAAGAAAAGATAGAAAAGATAGAAAAGATAGATCAACGCCTTAGAATTCAGCCTCTTTGAGGGGGCAACCTCCTTTACATTACATAAATGAACAATTCTTCGATGATACAAATGAAAATACCTCCTTCTATATATAGGAGTCTAAGGGGTCATAATGTAATCAGAGCCGACATAACAATAATAATGTAAGGGCACAATAATAACAATAGTGGGCTTCTATGGGGCACAATAGTGACAATATGGGCACTACATGGGTACATCAATATAATAAGGGGGTTGTACTAATAACAATAAGGCGTTACACTAGTAGTATAGGAGCCTAACAGTATGCCAAAGTTACAACCCCGGGAAATTGATGTACCAATTTACCCAAATGGGGCCCACAATTTGGCATTTCATCTTCTAGGGTCGGGTTTTGGGATGTTAAGGGTTTTCCATTATTTCTCAATAATAAATAGGCCTTCGAGCCTCATTGTAACACAGTTCAGAGGCATGTAACCGTCACATCTCTTCTCAGAGATAAGCTACCATCGCCCTAGCTGGTTTATTTCCATCGCTGTTTGTAAGCATATTTCAGTATTTTACATTAATGAAATGAAGTATTATTTCCACTACATCTTTGTGTTCATGGTTATCTATGTAATTTGTTGTGTTCCTGTTTAAATCCGGATTGGTGGTATCAGAGCGGTTTACTTTTTCTTTGTTTTTCTTTGCATGTCCCCAATGAGGTCGGGATATAAAGAGTTAGGGCTTGAAATGGTCGAACCTTTGCAAGACCAGCCTCTCAAATCTCGACGGCATCCCATGGCAAATGAAAAGAAAGACAAGGGGGCCGGAGAACCTATCAAAACCTTGCTCGAAGAATCCCTCGAGTGACAAAGGAACGCGATGATGGACAACTTTGCGCAGATCCTTCAGCGACTACCCAAAGGCAATGCATCGGCTTCCAACAGCTACTCTAGAAAAGCCACACCGTTTAAGGTACAAGTTAATTTTGAAATCCCCATATTTGAGGGTCAAATAGACCGAGATGCCGTAGATAAATTGTTAAATCTGTTAGATGGGTATTTTTTTGTTCATGAATTTTTGAGTCAGGAAAAGATTGTTTTCGCTCTTCTCAAAGCAGCACCCCATGTCAAGGACTGGTGGGAAACCTACTATGAGTAGAAGAATGAATGTACAGGCTCACTATTTTCAGCTGCACCCACTTGGGATTCATTCCGGGATGCCATCAAGGAGCAGTACAACCCTGTCAAAAGCTATGAGGACAAATACATCAAATGGACCACACTGTGGTAGGGAAGGGACCAAGATGTGCCGGAGTTCACAAACATTTTCATACCCTTCGCACACAATTGGGTATCAAGGACTCTGAGCTGCATTTGGTACTCAAATACCGCAGCTGCCTACATAGATACCTCCAAGAAGAGATGGAGTTCCTGAACATCTCCTCGCTCGGCACGACGTACCAATACGTTGTCAAAATTGAGCAAAAGTTCAAACAGAAGAAGTGAGACTTTGGATCTGCGAATCCGAAGACCAAAGGACAAAGCTAACGCGGGGTGACCCAAGACAACCTGTCGAAGCCGCAAGAAAAAAACAACACCACGAAGTTGAAAAAGGACACAAGAAAGTGGTGTGAGTTCCACAAGAGCCCCACTCACAACACAAGTGAGTGTTGGACCAAGCAGTCGCTGGTGGCTGAGTTGAAGGCTTTCGAATTAGATGCATGTTCCAACCCTAATCTAGAACCCGACAAGGGGAATGGAAAAGGGAAGCAGATCATTAATGTGGATCCCAGCGCCACTGTTGCCACCACCAAGATCCAAAAAAATGAGCCCGAAGATCCAGAGGAGGGGGGACGTCTTTTCCACTCACAGATGTGGGTGAAGGGTTCGCCGCTGCAATTCATTGTCGACAATGGCAGCCAAAAGAACCTCATTTTAGTAGAGGTCGTAAAGCGGTTGGGCCTGCCGACTACACCACACCCGCAACCATATAGTATCGGGTGGCTTCATGAAGGACGAGATCTCAAAGTTCGCCAACAGTGCTGCCTTTCCTACAGCATCAAGCCCTTCACAAACGAGGTATTGTGTGATGTTACACCTCTGGATGTTTGTGATGTACTATTAGGCCAACCATACTTGTGGAGGCGACATGCTCTGTATGAGTCAAGGCCTCGAGCTGTCATTATTTCTTTGGGTGATTCATTATACAGGATATCGGAGGTAGCCCCACCTACCACCATCTCTTTGATCACTGCTAAGAAAGGTAGTAAGTTCATCTCGCAGACTAGGAAATTCATTTTCTGTCTGATTCGCTCCCAAAGTAAGGGGAAGATCGTCACCACATCCATGACCCCCGCGAAGGGTTCCTCCACGCAGAAGCAACAACAAAGGAATACGGTCATGACAGAACACATGAACAACTTCTCCTCACCACAGGGGTACCACACAAGCTTCAGGTGGGCAACAAAGTCTGGTTGCATCTGCATAAAGAAGACCTTACAAGAGCCCATCAGAAGCTCTGACCACGCCGACATGGTCCTTACACCATTACTAAGGCTGTGGGAAATAATTCTTTAGAGCACAACATTCCTCCATTCCTTCACCTGCACCAAGTGTTCAATGTGTACGGCCCTCGACCATGCTTCCCACCATTACTGGACACATCCGAGATTGCAGAACAACTCACCAGGGATCAAGTTCAGTAGATGGAGGAACTCAACGCAATGGGGACCATTGCTTCCTAAAGGGGGAGGAATGATCCAGGTGGATGTTGGTGGCCACCCACCTATCTCATTTGGACCCCCACAACTATCTATTTCAGTTTTTCAGTTTCCTAAATTGTAGCACAACTTACTATTTTTAGTAGTTTTTCGGGTCCTGAACTTCCGGAGTCGTTTTGAGGCCCTCAACGACGTTTTTTTGGGAAATCTGGGAGCAACATGGGCCCATGGACCGATGTTGCTCTTCCCAAAGTTGTAGTGCTCGAACAGATCTTTCTAACAAGCTATTGTAGGCGTCAAACGAAGATCATATGCCAAAGTTACGACCCCGGGAAATTGATGTACCAATTTACCCAAACGGGGCCCACAATTTGGCGTTTCATCTTCTAGGGTTAGGTTTTGGGATGTTAAGAGTTTTCCATTGTTTCTCAATAGTAAATAGGCCTTCGAGCCTCATTGTAACACAGTTCAGAGGCATGTAGCCACCACATCTCTTCTAAGAAATATGCTACCATCGCCCTAGCTGGTTTATTTCTATTGTTGTTTGTAAGCATATTTCAGTATTTTACATTAATGAAATGAAGTATTATTTCCGCTGCATCTCTGTGTTCATGATTATCTATGTAATTTGTTGCATCCCTATTTAAATCTGGATCAGTGGTATCAGAGCGATCTGCTTTTTCTCTGTTTTTCTTTGCATGTCCCCAACATGGTCTGGATATAATGAGTTAGGGCTTGAACTGGTCGAACCTTTGCAAGACCAGCCTCGCAAATCTCGATAGCCTCCCATGGCAGATGAAAAGAAAGACGAGGGGGTAGGAGATCCTATCAAAATATTGCTCGAAGAAGCCCTCGAGCGACAAAGGAACGCGATGATGGACAACTTTGCGCAGATCCTTCAGCGGCTACCCGAAGGCAACACATCGGCTTCCAACAGCTACTCTAGAAATGCCACACCATTTAAGGCACAAGTTAATTTTGAAATCCCCATCTTCGAGGGTCAAATAGATGCAGATGCCATAGATAAATGGTTAAATCTGCTAGATGGGTATTTTTCTATTCTTGAATTTTCGAGTCGAGAAAAGATTGTTTTCACTCTTCTCAAAGTAGCCCCCCACGTCAAGGACTAGTGGGAAACCTACTGCGAGCAGAAGTATGAAAGCACGAGCTCACTATTTCAGCCGCACCCACTTGGGATTCATTCTGGGATGTCGTCAAGAAGCAGTACTACCCTATCAAAAGCTATGAGGACAAATACATCAAATGGACCACACTGCGGCAGGGAAGGGACCAAGATGTGCTGGAGTTCACAAACATTTTTCATACCCTTCGCACACAGTTGGGTATCAAGGACTCTGAGCTGCATTTGGTACTCAAATACCGTGGCTGTTAACACAGATACATCTAGGAAGAGATGGAGTTCCTGAACATCTCCGCTCGGCATGGCGTACTGATACACTATCAAAATCGAGCAAAAGTTCAAAAAGAAGAAGTGAGACTTTGGATCTGTGTATCCGAAGACCAAAGGACAAAGCCAAGGCGGGGTGACCCAAGACAACCTGTCGAAGCCGCAAGAAAAGAACAACACCACGGAGTCGAAAAAGGACACAGGAAAGTGGTGTGAGTTCCACAAAAACCCCACTCACAACACAAGTGAGTGTCGGACCAAGTAGTCGTTGGTGGCCGAGTTGAAGGCTTCCGCATCAGATGCATGTTCTGACCCTGAGCCAGAACTCGACAAGGGGAATGGCAAAGCGAAGCAAATCATTGGTGCGGATCACAGCGCCATTGTTAACACCGCCAAGATCTAGAAAAATGAGCCCAAAGATCCAGAGGAGGGGGAACGTCTTTTCCACTCACAGATGTGGGTGAAGGGTTCGCCGCTGCAATTCATTGCCGACAGTGGCAGCCAAAATAATCTCATTTCAGCAGTGGTCGTGAAGCGGTTGGGCCTACCGACTACACCACACCCGTAGTTGTACAGTATCGGGTGGCTTCATGAAGGACGAGATCTCAAAGTTCATCAGCAGTACCACCTTCCTTATAGCATCAAGCCCTTCATAGACGAGGTATTGTGTGATGTTACACCTCTGGATGTTTGTGATGTACTATTAGGCCAGCCATACTTGTGGAGGCGACATGCTCTGTAATAGTCAAGGCCTCACGTTGTCATTATTTCTTTGGGTGATTCATTATACAGGATACCGGAGGTAGCCCGACCTACCGCCACATCTTTGATCACTGCTAAGAAAGGCAGCAAGCTCATCTC
>APFE031079412.1:100833-152499 GCA_000404065.3 Pinus taeda | reverse complement strand
CCTAAGGGGGGAGGAATGATCCAGGTGGATGTTGGTGGCCACCCACCTATCCCATTTGGACCCCCACAACTGTCTCTTTCAGTTTTTCAGTTTCCTAAATTGTAGCACAACTTACTATTTTTATCAGTTTTTCGGGTCTTGAACTTACGGAGCCGTTTTGAGATCCTAAATGACGTTTTTTGGGAAATCTGGGAGTAACATGGGTCCATGGACTAATGTTTCTCTTCCCAAAGATGTAGTGCTCAGACAGATCTTTCTAACGAGCTATTAAACACGTCAAACGGAGATCGTATGCCAAAGTTACGACCCCGGGAAATTGATGTACCAATTTAACCCAAACGGGGCCCACAATTTGGCGTTTCATCTTCTAGGGTTCAGTTTTGGGATGTTAAGGGTTTTCCATTGTTTCTTAACAATAAATAGGCCTTCGAGCTTCATTGTAACATAGTTCAGAGGCATGTAACCACCACATCTCTTCTCAGACATAAGCTACCATCGCCCTAGCTGGTTTATTTCCATCATTGTTTGTAAGCATATTTAAGTATTTTACATTAATGAAATGAAGTATTATTTCCGCTGCATCTCTGTGGTCATGGTTATCTATGTAATTTGTTGCGTTCATGTTTAAATCCAGATCAGTGGTATCAAAGTAGTCTGCTTTTTCTCTGTTTTTCTTTGCATGTCCCCAACAAGGTCCGGATATAAGGAGTTAGGGCTTGAACTGGTCGAACCTTTGCAAGACCAGTCTCGCAAATCCCGACAACGTCCCATGGCAGATGAAAAGAAAGACGAGGGGGCAGGAGATCCTATCAAAATCTTGCTCGAAGAAGCACTTGAGCAACAAAGGAACACGATGATGGACAACTTTGCGCAGATCCTTCATCGGCTACCCAAAGGCGACGCATCGGCTTCCAACAGCTACTCTAGAAATGCCACACCGTTTAAGGTACAAGTTAATTTTGAAATCCCCATCTTCGAGGGTCAAATAGACACAGATGCCGTAGATAAATGGTTAAATTTTCTAGATGAGTATTTTTTTGTTCTTGAATTTTTGAGTCAGGAAAAGATTGTTTTCGCTCTTCTCAAAGCAACCCCCCACGTCAAGGACTGGTGGGAAACCTACTGTGAGCAGAAGAATGAAAGTACGGGCTCACTATTTTCAGTTGCACCCACTTTGGATTCATTCCGGGATGCCATCAAGGAGCAGTACTACCCTGTCAAAAGCTATGAGGACAAATACATCAAATGAACCACACTGCGGCAGGGAAGGGACCAAGATGTGCCGGAGTTCACAAACATTTTTCATACCTTTCACACACAGTTCGGTATCAAGGATTCTGCGCTGCATTTGGTACTCAAATACCGCGGCTACCTACATAGATATATCTAGGAAAAGATGGAGTTCCTGAACATCTCCTCGCTCAGCACGGCGTACCGATACACCGTCAAAATCGAGCAAAAGTTCAAACAAAAGAAGTGAGACTTTGGATTTGCGAATCCGAAGACCAAAGGACAAAGCCAAGGTGGAGTGACCCAAGACAACCCGTTGAAGCCGCAAGGAAAGAACAACACCACGAAGTCGAAAAAGGACATAGGAAAGTGGTGTGACTTCCACAAGAGCCCCACTCACAACACAAGTGAGTGTTAGACCAAGTAGTTGCTGGTGGCCGAGTTGAAAGCTTCCAAATCAGATGCATGTTCTAAACCTGAGCCAGAACCCGACAAGGGGAATGGCAAAGGGAAGCAGATCATTGATGCGGATCCCAGCGCCACTATTGCCACCGCCAGGATCCAGAAAAATGAGCCCGAAGATCCAAAGGAGGGGGAACGTCTTTTCCACTCACAGATGTGGGTGAAGGGTTCGCCGCTGCAATTCATTGTCAACAGTGGCAGCCAAAAGAACCTCATTTCAGTAGAGGTCGTGAAGTGGTTGGGCCTACTAACTACACCACACCCGCAGCCGTACAATATCAGGTGGCTTCATGAAGGACGAGATCTCAAAGTTCACCAACAATGTCGCCTTCTCTACAACATCAAGCCCTTCATAGACGAGGTATTGTGTGATGTTACACCTCTGGATGTTTGTGATGTACTATTAGGCCAACGATACTTGTGGAGGTGACATGCTGTGTATGAGTCAAAGCCTCACGCTGTCATTATTTCTTTGGGTGATTCATTATATAGGATACCCGAGGTAGCCCCACCTACCGCCACCTCTTTGATCACTGTTAAGGAAGGCAGCGAGCTCATCTCCCAGACTAGGAAATTCATTTTCTATCTGATTTGCTCCCAAAGCAAGGGGAAAATCGTCACCACATCCATGACCCTCGCGAAGGGTTCCTCCACGCAGTAGCAACAACAAAGGAATATGGTCATGACAGAACACAAGAACAACTTCTCCTCACCTACAGGGGTACCACACAAGCTTCAGGTGGGCAACAAAGTTTGGTTGCATCTGCATAAAGAACGCCTTACAAGAGCCCATCAGAAGCTCTGACCACGCCGACATGGTCCTTACACCATTACTAAGGCTATGGGAAATAATGCTTTGGAGCACAACATTCCTCCATTCCTTTGCCTACACCAAGTGTTCAATGTGTACGACCCTCGACCATGCTTCCCACCATTACTGGACACGTCCGAGATTGCAGAATAGTTCATCAGGGACCAAGTTCAGCAGATAGAGGAACTAAACGTAATGGGGACCATTGCTTCCTAAGGGGGGAGGAATGATCCAGGTGGATGTTGGTGGCCACCCACCTATCCCATTGGACACCCACAACTGTCTTTTCAATTTTTCAGTTTCCTAAGTTGTAGCACAACTAACTATTTTTAGCAGTTTTTCGGGTCCTGAACTTCTAATGCCGTTTTGAGGCCCTAAACAATGTTTCTTGGGAAATCTGGGAGCAACATGTGTCCATGGACCGATTTTTCTCTTCCCAAAGTTGTAGTGCTCGAACAGATCTTTCTAGCAAGCTATTGTACGCGTCAAAAGGAGATCGTATGCCAAAGTTACGACCCCGGGAAATTGATATACCAATTTACCCAAACGGAGCTCACAATTTGGCGTTTCATCTTGTAGGGTTAGGTTTTGGGATGTTAAGGGTTTTCCATTTTTTCTCAACAATAAATAGGCCTTCGAGCCTCATTGTACTACAGTTCAGAGGTATGTAGCCGCCACATCTCTTCTCAGAGATATGCTAACATCGCCCTAGCTGGTTTATTTCCATTGTTGTTTGTAAGCATATTTCAGTGTTTTACATTAATGAAATGAAGTATTATTTTCGTTGCATCTTTGTGTTCATGGTTATCTATGTAATTTGTTGCATTCTTGTTTAAATCCGGATCATGAAATGTCTATGATGATGATACTTGTATTGCTTGGGGTTACATAGTTGTTATTTAGATCAGATTTATGGGTAATTGTGGATGACTTTTAATGATGCATATAGTACATATATGTTGCTTACATGGTGATATTCATAAGGACAAGGATAAGTACATAGCTTGAGTACACAACTTCATTATTTGATGATGAGCCACTCATTTCTTTTATGTTGTTGCCATCATGCCTTCAAAGATGCATAAAGTTCATATGGTGCAGTTATGATGCAGGATTCCTATAGTTCTTGGCTCCCATATGGTTGAGGATTGTTGTTGTTGATGGTATCAAGAAAGCTTGACAAATGACTATGAGCTCATGGTTTGCTAGATACATATTGCTATCTCTTTGATGGATACACATTACGCTGGATACATGGATGATTACTCAAGTTGCATATTGATAAATATTGTTGGTTGGCCAAGAGAATGGTATTATTGCAGGTCACTCAAAGACATAGCTATTTGAAGACATGGATATTCGGAGACATGGGTTACTTAGTCACATAATGATAACGACTTCTTACTTTATGATGATAAGTTTGATGCTCACAAATGTTGATTATCATGGTTGATGCTTATCAGATGTGGGATGTTCCCTAGTGATGATACATGGTTGATATATTGAGGGTTCTTGTGGAAAGATCATGCATTTCTTGATGATGATGTTATGATCATAGATGATGACTATGGTGTTTCCACATACATATGATATGATGTGAATGATTTGTGTCACTGCTTGGAGATATGACATATGCCTAATTGATTCATGGAAGGTTATGATAAGGCTTTTTATACTAAGGAAACAAAGCAAGTTGATCTTCATGAGATCAAGAGGATGAGTCCATCTCTATATGTGGCATACTTTGTCACAAGATGGTGATATTTACATATCTTTGGAACTGATGATGGACATACACAGGTTGTTGGTTTGGATGTTGTTGACAGATGCTTATGGTGCAGATCATATATGGTGTATGATAGTTGTTGATGACTATCATGGTCTTGTTTAGATCCTTGGTCTCTGTTATAAATGTCATGTATATGTAAAAGTCATATAAAGGCCCATGATGTAATAATATGTCTCTGTCTACCGTAGTCTTTTAATGAGTCCTTTTTTGTCAAATGATATAATTTGCACCCCCACTATGCATGGGAAGGTTGATGCAATAATTGTTATATTTCAATCATGCGTAAACATTTGGTATATCCCCACTTGGTTAGGAAATTGATGTATGTATGAGTCATTAGTGGTAGGAAGGTCATACTCACATAGTTGAGTTATAGAGTCATGTTATTTCTTTGGAGAGTATTTTTTGCAAACTATGCATGTGCTCAAGGGGAGCATGGATAGTATAGTGCATCTCAACATGTACAAAGGGGGAGTTTAATCAAAGAATTCAACATGTGCCTAGGGGAAGCATGATCAATGTTCATATTCAACTGTTCAGATATGAAAGTCTTCATTTTGATCAGCCCTTTACCCTTGATATCAAAGGGGGAGAGTATCTTGATCCGCCCTTTTCCCTTGATGTTAAAGGGGGAGAGTATTTTGGTGTTGCTTGTTATCTCTAACAATTTCTACAGCTCGCAGTAATCAACACCAACATGGTTGTCATTAAGTCTAAAGGGGGAGATTGTTGGCATTATGATACGTGTTGTACTTGATGGAAACCGACTTGTAACAAAACAACTCACTTGTATATGGTAACTAGATGAGTCTACGTAACTAGATGAATCTAAAGAAGAGATATCAGATGTGACAGAATGCATGGCAGTTGCGTTTACAGATGCGACAAAATACAAGACAGTTCAAAGGAATCAATTCAGAAGTAATGTACAATGGTAAATCACATTATAACAGGTCTATTCAGAGGTAAAGGGCATTGGTACAAAAGAACATTAAGACGGAACTAAAGTCTACTAATCAGAATGAAGAAGTTGAAAATAAATGATGGTGTAAAGCAGTTTAAGATGTATACGCAGGTCCACTTAATCAAAATAGCGTATAAACACTGGTTCACAGAACAAAAAGAGTGTATACATATACATGCACTTTCACAAGAAGAAAAACATGTATATGTTGGAAAATCAAGGAAATTCAAGAGGAGACAATACCAGGGGTCAATACCATGGTATTATCCCACAATGTTGAGCAGAGTAACGACTATTTGATCTCGTCCAAGAATACCACGGGTCCTAAGTGGTTTTGGTCCGAGGTATTGAGAAAAGCCTAAACCTATAAAAGGAGGAGAAGATCAAAGGGCTAAGTGTGGAAGTAATGGATATCTTATGAAGTGTTAGATCAAAAGAAAATATGCATGTTATGGGTTTCTGATGCTTTGCTTTATCTGAACTAAGTATGCACCTAGGTGTTTGATGATGGATAAGATTTAATGATGGATCAGGATCATACTAACTTATCATTATGTCATCTGATAATGGATAGGCTAGATCTGATTGCTAACGCACGTTTTATCCTTTATATATGATGATGTTGGGTATGTCTGAAGTCTGGAATTGCAGCGAAGTTGTAAGTAAGTATTTTCAGATCTATACGTTGGTTCGCTTTGGTGAAGGTGCATATACACGTTGATTCAACTCTTCCAAGTAGCGTATGCAAAAGAAAACCTTGATGTTTAGGGATTGCTAATCTATCAGATCAGTGTTGTTGTTTTACTGTTGTCTGGCAATGAAGTCTTCTTAGATCTGAAAGTAAAACTGAATGCATAAAGAATTTGTGTCTGATTGATTAATTGATTGAGTAAGAAGGGTGATCCTTGCTGCTATCTGTTTAGAACTTTGTAAATTGACAATAGATCTTCAAAATGTCATTGATTGGTACAGTTTGTGGTTCAGAGGTTTTATGATTCAATATCTTTAGAGGTATACGCAGGTTTAGCTAAAGGAAGTTGTATATACACGCAGGTTGGCTTCATTGAATAAGCGTATACAATTTGACACATGATTTTTGAGGTTACAGTTGGTTCTAGATTTTGATGCAGTGTTCTGGGTTCAGATCTGTGTACTAGTTATAGTGATCTGTCTGTTCCAGTTGATTGGTTGAATTTGATTAAGTTTGCATGAATGGTTGATTCAGTTGTGTCATAAGTTTAATGATTGTTTTATTTAGTATTTTAGAGGTTTCAATGATTGATTGATTCAGTATGTCAGAGGTTTCAGTGATTGATTGATTCAATTATGGTTGATTTAGAGATTGATGATTGACTTTCAGTGATTGGTTTTGATAGTTGTATAACAGTGGTGATTGATTTTGAGCTTTAATGTTACTAATGGGTCCAGTGTGAAAATTTGATGAAACGTGGCCTTCATATTGTAGTATTGTGTACTAGGAGTATCCAGTGTGAAAATTTATGAAATGTGGTCCCTGGAGGATACTGAAGGTTGGAGCCTTCAGTGAGAAAGTCAAAGCTTCCTGCTAGTAGTGGCTGGTGATTTGATCAAGGGGTTGGAGCTCCCTTCTAGTAGCAGCTGGAGAACGAGTGAAGGTTGTAGCCTTTTGTAGGTTGGAGCCTACGTACTAGTAAACATATTGATTAGTACAAGAACTAGGGGGTTGTATCTCCCTTCCAGTAGAAGCTGGAGAACGAGAGAAGGTTGTAGCCTTCTGCAAGTGGGTGCTTACGTATTGATATGAGCCTGCACCAGTACAAGATTGTAAACAGATTATTCTTTATATTAAAAGAAGATAGAGATAATAACAACATGTGGTTTTTCTCCCGCGTTGGGTTTCCACCTTAAATTTTGGTGTTCATATGTGTTGCTTATGTGTGATGGTTCATTCTATTATTACTCCAGATGGTTACTGTTTAATGTTTAAATAAAGTACTGATGCACTGATTAAAGATCGACATATGATGAATTAACTGAATTAATAGATCACTAGATATGCGTTGGTTGCCTTAAGAACAATTGCGTGCACATGCAAGTTTCCTTCATTGAAGTAGCATATGTAAATCTGATTATGGAAATGCAAAAGTTATTGATTTGTAAACACTGATTCACCCCCCCCAAGTATTATTCCCAACAGTTTAACGTTGTTCACCTGTCACTGAACAACAGCCTTTGAAGCATAATGGCCAGATTTATGGTTTTAATTGGGGGTGGTTGGCGATCAATAACAATTCCTATCCATGATTAAAGGCCTCTCTCACAAGGCCCCTACAGAACGTGTCAACTTCCAATGTGACATAATGACTTAACTTTTCAAGGATTATGATAGAAGAATGTAAGGAGATTCCTAATAATTAAGCAATCAGACAAACTTCTTAAAAACTAGAGAAATTTGGATGCGTGTAGAAGATTTATACAACCCAAAAAAATATATTCAAAGGAAACTGAAGGCCAAACTGAAAACAATTCTAAGAGGAATTATTTAGGACAGATAGTCAAATAAGCTAATATCTTTTAATGGCTGTCATAAGGCACATATCAAAAACTAGTCAAAGAGGAGTTATCTTGGACATATAGTCCAATAAGCTAATCTTTTTTCTAAAGGTCATGATTTTACAGAGGATTTAAGAGAGATTAAAACTTAATCTACACTTACCCACATCTTCATATAAATGCTTTGAACATGTGTAAAAATAAGATATGAAAAACTAGAAAAACATACTAGAAAACACAAAATTCAGTCAAACTGGAGCTGGAAGGCTTTCATTAGAAACCCTATAATAGAAGCTATTACAAATTGAAGAACCTTGGCATCAAAATCCAACACATATTGCTTCAATTGATGAAGTATTTATATAATTTTCTTGCAAAATATCTTGATAAAAATATCAAGAGCTATTACAAATATCTGAAAATTGTATTACAAAAATAAAACATAAATAAAGGTAACTAAAACTATTTGAAGAGTTCTAGTATTTTCCTTGAGGATTTTTATTTATAAAGAATAGAAATTCGAATTTGATTGCAACTCATATTTGATGAGGTGGCCTCCAAGTCACTAACTGTCTTTGAGCTTTTTCCTCTTGAAATTATGAAAATAGGGTCCTGTAACACATTTTTTTCTCCCAAACCATAATAGTGTTTGAAAAATGAGAGAGGTTTTTGTAAATTATGATGTTAGTAACAAAAACCTCTTTCTGTTTTTGAAAATTCATTTCCACCTACTCGGAAACCGCATTTTAAAACACTGGCTAAAAACAGGAAAATTCGTGAAAACATGCTTGCAAAGATTCATCCAAATATCCAAAACCATAACTTTTGCTACAAAACTGAGAGAGAATTTTATAAATTAGAATCTAAGTAACAAAAACCTCCTCCAGTTCCCCAAGATTCATCTTTGTTTGGCCACAATATTCTCTGCAAAAAGGTGACTAAAATAGAAAATTTCTAGAAAACATGCCTTCAAAGATGCATTGCATCTCCAGAACCATAACAGTTGTTAGAAAAATGAGAGTGAATTTTGTACATGAGGATGTTGGAAACAAAAACCTCTTTCCGTTTTTGAAAATTCGTTCTCAACTATTTGTAAACCATGTTTGAATTTAATTTATTACATCATTTAATCATGTTTAAATGCATGATTAATTAAATCAACCAACTAATAAAACTTAAATTTACATTTTGAGGGCACATTTACTCTTGAAAACCCATTTATTATTTCTAAACTATCAAAACCTATTATATCAACAAATTTAAATTATCAAAACTAATCATGTTACAACATCGGCCCCAATGGGGATTGCTTCCCCTTGTGGGATGCAGAGAACTAGTAGACCAGTTGCCTTTAGTGTCGACATGGAGTCATGCCATAAAACCATCAACCACTGATTTTCCATCTTATATAGAAATATAACCAATCCCTATGAACAAGTGTTTTCATTTGAATACTCTGCTATCGCACACTGCAACTTGCAACTGTAAAATGCAATCATATCCCTGCACATTCAAATACTCTTTCATACTGAAAAATGAAAACTGAAAATTTCTAGAGGCTGATCTATCATATATTCTTCAAATCACACCACTCATAAATAACGAACACGTTGATCTACTGCACACTGAAACTCTGTTAAATTATGGCATGTTCTATGCTTAGAGCAGTGTGCTTCAAATAATTTATTAACCACTTTTTAGCAATCACATAAACATAAAGTAAAGTACAGATAGAACATTAAACGATTAACAAAAAACAAGCTAAGACAAGAGACACAAGATGTGGCGGCTAGCCAGGGACAAACCCCAATGCGGGGAAACCCTTTAATCAATTCTTCTTTAATCTTCAATAGTTCAACAGAGAGAAATAATACAATTCAGAATTCTATAATTTTATAACAGCGACAGCAAACCCTAAATCAACAAAGTCAAACTTGGTCAAAACAACCCCGGATTGACTTCTAGTCAACTTGAAGAACTCAATCCTCAACAGCTATCTTCAGCAGCGCAAAACAATCCACAATAATAAGTCAAAACAGCAGTCAAAAGTTCAGCAATCTGCGGTTAGCCCGTACTAGTCAATGTTAGTCAACTTTTAGGTCAACGCATCCCCTAAAAAGTCAGCGTAGGTCTTCCCTTGGTCAACGC
The DNA here is from genome assembly GCA_000404065.3 of Pinus taeda. Classification (NCBI taxonomy): domain Eukaryota; kingdom Viridiplantae; phylum Streptophyta; class Pinopsida; order Pinales; family Pinaceae; genus Pinus; species Pinus taeda. Next base: position 142,563 of record APFE031079412.1, on the reverse strand, counting down.
TCCATAAAACAACCTAGCATTTGGTCAACGCCGCCCTAGAAGTGTCAACGCTGCCCTAATTCATCCTTCTTCTTGCACGTGTGAGAGAAGCTGCCCTAATTCTTCCTTCTTGCTTGCCCAATACGATGAATAGAGAGAAGATGAATTGAGATGAGATGAGTCGATAATGAATCAACCTCACTTGTACTTATATGATTGGCTAGGCATGTGTACCACACATTTCGCTGCTGGCCGATCTTGACAATTTGTTAAGTAAATACAAATAAATTCATATCTCCATAAATACTCATTGAAATCAGATGATCTTTAGATCAATCCTACACCTCTCAACAAGAGAAATCTAGGAAAAATATTCGCTGCCATAAATAAGGTGACCCACATGGAGTTTGGCCCTAGTTTCCAATTTTAACACTCCTTCTCAACTAAGGAGAACTCCATCTGCTAATCCGTTTGACCGTCAGTCCAATCCCTGCCATCAAATGCACTGCCTTGCACTACTTGGCTCTACTCTACTTTGCTCTGCTCTGCTCTTCTGAACTATGAAGAAGAATAAATGATTGAGGATGTATCATACCATCCTCCACTGACTTGAAGTCAGTCTTAGAGTGTGTCATACCACTCTCACTGATCCCAGATCAATATCATTGATCCCAAATCAATGGAGATCATCCTAGCATAGGGAGTACGGTAGATACAATGATACGTCCATCGATAGTACTACTAATGGTCCCTAACCCCATTTCTCTACTCATTGATCAGATGAGAGGTACTTCCCATGAGTCCCACACTACATGTGTGAGATGCCTCCATAGGAGAACTAATCATCCAGTCCACAGGAGAACGAATCATCCTGTCCAATAGTTGCCACGGGAGAACTAATCATCCTGGCCCACAGAAGAACTAATCATCTTGTCCCACATTCGCCACAGGGTGTCACAGGGGAAGGTTGAACCTTTCACCTTGTACCTAGCGCACCACCAGGGGAGGGTGAGTCACCCTATGGTCACATGTTGCTCCAAGAAGTACCCCATGCCCCCCTGGAGCTCCCAGAGCTCAATGTATGCATCATACACGACCCTCATAAGAGGGTCTCTCAACAACACAAAGTCATTCTCGGAAAGTCAAGAATTTGACCTTTCCCAGGGGCTTCGTCAAAATGTCGGTGACCAGTTCATCTGTACCGATATGTTGGAGCCTTATTGCTCCCCGCTGTACCATATCCCGGATATAGTGGTACCTGATATCGATATGCTTGGAGCGATCATGAAAAACAAGATTCTCTGATAAATTAATCACGCTCTAGTTGTCACACAAGATCATGGTAGTATCCAATGTAAATCCAAACAGCTCACTGAAGAGCTTCCACAACCAGACCGCCTCACAAGAGGCCATACTAGCAGCAATGTACTCTACCTCGGCGGTGATCAAAGCCACCGACTTATACTTCTTGCTCATCCAGGATATCGAGGCAGACCCCAAAGAGAAAAATCACCCGGAAGTGCTCTTTTAGTCCACCACACTACCTGCCCAATCAACATCGGTATATCCATGTAGTCACACCTTTCCGACAGTGTATCTCAACCCATGAGTGATTGTGCTACGAAGATATCTCAACAGATTCTTGGCACCAATCTAATGTGTGTGGTGAGGCTCAACCATATGTTGACTCAACGTGTTGACTACAAAACATATATCCGGACAGGAGTTCACTAAGAACATCAATGCTCCGATGAGTTGACGATACTCGATAGCATTTTGTAAAACAGGTCCGGCAGCACTACCGCTTAAGTTCTTGAAGTCAAGCTGCATCGGGGTAGTCATGGGCTTGCATTCCACCATACTAAATCTCTCCAATATCTTCACCACATATTTTCCTTGAGACAGGAAAATCTCCCCTGGTTTCTGCGAGACTTTTAGTCCTAGGAGATAGTGCATTAGTCCTAGGTCCTTCATCTCAAACTCAGAAGCCAACTCCCTCTTACATTTGAGAATGAGAGGGTCTACACCTGTCAGAAAGAGGTCGTCAACGTATAGCACCAGTATGAGAGGTTTTTCATCTTCAACCTTAAAGTAAAGGTTAGGGTCGGCTTCACTCCTAGTGAATCCCAGCGTCATCAAGTATCTATTGGTCCTCTCATACCATGCTCAGGGTGCTTGCATCAGCCCATAAAGGGATTTCTTCAACCTACACACATGAGATTCCCGGTCATCAATCTCAAATCCTTCGGGTTGTTCCACTTAGACTTCCTCTTTGATTGAACCATGCAAGAATGCAGTGTTGACATCCCTCTGATGTAGGTTCCATCCTTGCGAAGTAGCAAGGGCTATGATTGAGCAGATGGTGGTGCATTGGGCAATAGGGGCAAATATCTCATCATAGTCTATACCTTCCTTCTGAGAGAAGCCACGCGACAAAGCGAGCCTTATACTTTTCAGCGCTCCCGTTAACTCCATGCTTTATCTTGTAAAGCCATTTCGAAGTGGCAACGACTTTGTCCTGGGGTTTGGGGACCACATCCCAGACATCATTTTTCATGATGGACTCATATTCCTCAATCATAGCATCCTTCCAGACTTTATGCTTGACAACTTCTGCAAATGATGAAGGCTCCTTTTGGATGATCGTGCTCATGATGGTCAAGTATCGCTGATACTTGGTCGACTTCTTACTTTCCCGGAAAGTCCCTCTGGGTGCAATGTGTCCTTTAGCCTAAGCCATGAAGGCCTCTTCCTAGAAAAGGAAGGCTCTTGCAGAGGGGGATCAATAGAATCCCAAGGTTCTTCCACATCGGGCGTCGTCTCATCTTCCTTTTCCTCCAGTTTCCTGGTGTCGGCTTCTTTAGATTCCCTTAGAGTAGGAAGATTGTCAACTTTGCTAAGAGCCATATGTTCGTCAAAGGTGACATCATGGTTAATCTCGACTTCCCTTTGATTAGCCACATAGATTCTATAGCCCTTAGTATCTTCACTATAACCCACGAAGATTCCTTTCTTTCCAGATGCACCCAATTTATTCCTTTTCTCTTTCGGCACATGAAAATATACAAGACTTCCAAAAATTCTAAAATGGGATACATAAGGTTTCTTACGAGTGAACATTTCTTTAGGAGTCTTGGAACCCAATGCTTGATGAGGGCATCGGTTTTGCACATATACGACAATATTCGCAGCTTCGTCCCATAGAAACTTCGAAAGTCTTTGATCATGGAGCATAGCACAGACAACTTCCACAATCGTACGATTCTTCCTTTCCGCCACACCATTTTGCTTAGGAGTATATGGTGTTGTAGTCTCCCTCTTAATGCCAACCTCTTTGCAAAAGTCATGGAACTCATTGGATTCATACTCAGTCCTATTATCAGTGCTTAAGATCTTGATCTTCTTTTCGATTTGATTCTCGATCAAGGCTTTGAAGTGACGAAACCAAGAAAACACACACTTCATCCTTATTTTTCAAGAAGTATATCCAAGTCTTACAAGAATAATCATCCGTAAAAGTGAGGTAATATAAATATCCTCCCAAAGAGTTCATAGGCATCATACCAGATATGTCTGAGTGAACCAACTGCAATATATCGGAGGTCTGGCTTTGGCTTGAGGGGAATGGTCCCCTTTTGAGCTTTCCTTTGGCACATCTCGAACATACACCTTCTTGCTCTAATTTGAACTTGGGCATCCTGGTCACCATTTTTCTCATATCGAGTAGAGCTTTATAATGAAGGTGAGAAAACCTCTAATGTCGTAGTTCGGACTAAAGAGATGTGTCACAAGACATGAAACCCAACGGACTTCCTCCGACCTAATATAATGAATCAATTTAAAACCCAAGAGTGAAAGCATCTATAAAGTTATTTTTCCATACACGTACCTTGCCATCGATGAGGGCCACCTTGTAGCCTTTGTCTTCCATTGCCGAAATGAACACTAGGTTCTTTTTGAGATCAGGAAAATATAGGACTTCTTGTAAATGAATTGTATTGCTCTGATTCAATTGAAGAGTGACATTCCCTACACCTTCCATGGGATATTTTGAGTTGTCCCCAAAAACAATTTCCAAGTTGGTCTCTTTCTCTATCAGATTAGAGAGAGCTTCTTTGTAACCAGTGAAGTGCCTTGAGGCACCACTATCAATAAGCCAATTTCCCAGTGAGTCTGGCGGAGCAGTAGTAGAGAGGGCTGGTGGTAGATAATATTCATCTTGCTTATTGTTAAGAACATTAGATTCATAGCTGGAGTTTCTTGCCTTCTTGAAGGGTTGACCTCTTCCTTGATTTCCCACATTCCTTTTACTTCTGCCATTGGGCCTGCCATTCCTTTTATTGCCTTGAGAGTGATTTTGGCCATCGTCATGGTGTGAGTCCCTTTTATCAGGGCACTCCCTCGCATAGTGGCCCATTTTGTTGCAATTGTAACATCATCTTTTTCTTCCACTTTTCGGTCTAGCCTTTCCTTTGGATTTAGCCCCATAATGGTTTCTTCTTTTAGCATGAGAAGAAAAGGTAGAGGGATTTCCTTTAAGTGCGGGCATTTCTTGCTCTTCCATCCTTATTTCTTCTTGAATGCATCTTGCCATCAATTCCTCAAATCCAGGTATTACATTATTGTTGAGAAAAGTAGTCCTGAATATATACCATTCAGGTGGTGGCCCTCCGAGAGTTGTGATAGTCATTTCCCTGTCTGGAACTACTTCCCCAATATATAGGAGATCATTCTTGATCTCGGTGATCCTTAAGAAATATGCTTGCATACTCTCATCTTTGCCCTTCTTAATTTCCTTCAGCTTATTCCTAAGGAACAAAACTTGATTTGCATCATCAACTTTGAATAAACTCACTAGTCTATCATAGATTTCCTTGGAGGTGGTCAGCTCGGAAACATAGGCCATCAGTTGCTTGTTGATAGAATCCAGATGATCTTCTTTGCTTTGAAATCTCCCCTGGTCCACTTGTTCTTTGTAGCAGTGAATGCATTTGATGGAGGCTCAATAATTCTGCCTCTCACATGGTCCAACACTTCCTGCTCTTCTAATGTCAGATTGAGAGACATCTTCCATCTGTGATAGTCAGAGTTCTCACGGAGTTTGTCTTTAGCGGAGAAGTGTGCTGAGGACCCCATGCCTTCTTTAAGATTGCTTCAACAGCGTTCGATAATTTCTCTAGCTCCTGCTCTTGATTGGGCTTTGTCTTCATCTCAGCTCTGATACCATGTTAAATTATGGTATGTTCTACGCTTAGAGCAGTTTACTTCAAATCTTTTATTAGCCAATGTTTAGCAATCACGTAAACATAAAGTAAAGTGCCGATACAACATTAAACAATCGACAGAAAACAAGCCAAGACAAGAGACACAAGATGTGGTGGCTAGCCAATGACAAACCCCAATGAGGGGAAACCCTTTAATCAATTCTTCTTTAATCTTCCATAGTTCAGCAGAGAGATAGTACAATTCAGAATTTTGTAATTTTATAACATCAACAACAAACCCTAAATCAAAGAAGTCAAACTTGGCCAAAACAACTCCGGATTGACTTCTAGTCAACTTAAAGAACTCGGTCTTCAACGACTATCTTCAGCAGCCAAAACAATCCACAATAATCAGTCAAAACAACGGTCAAAAGTTCAGCAATCTATGGTCAACCCTAACTAGTCAATGCTGGTAAACTTTCAAGTCAACGCAGCGCCTAAAAAGTCAGCACAGGTCTTCCCTTGGTCAACGCTCCATAAAACAGCCCAGCGTTTGGTCAATGTAGCCCTAGAAATGTCAATGTTGCCCAGAAAGTCAACGCTACCCTAAATGTTGCCCTAATTCAGTCAACATTGCCCTAATTTGTCCTTCTTCTTGCACGTGTGAGAGATGTTGCCGTAATTCGTCCTTTTTGCTTGTCCAATAAGATGAGGAGAGAGAAGATGAGTTGATAATGAATCAACCTCACTTGTACTTATATGATTCGCTGGGCATGTGTGCCACACATTTAGCTGCTGGCCGACCTTGACAATTTGTCAAGTAAATACAAATAAATTCATCTCCATAAATACTTGTCAGAATCGAATGATCTTTAGATCAATCCTATACCTCTCGACAAGAGGAATCTAGGAAAAATATCAGTTGCCATAAATAAGATGACCCACATGGAGTTTGGCCCTAGTTGCCAATTTTAACAAACTCAGAATATCTATTCAATCCCCACACCTCTGTCTAACTGAACTGAAAAACTTTACACTGTTAGGTGTACTCTGCTTTCGAATGTAACCAAGTAAAGAGTGGATTTATTGACAAACCACGTTGCCAACAACTAAAAATCTGAAGAATATATACAAAAATCCCATGGGAAACTTATACTCACAGGTGTACTTTAAAAGTTGCATCCTCTGTAGACATTTTAGATTTATGACCAAGGCTGAGAGGGAGAGACATATATCGTTGATTGCAACTATCAAAGAACCTTGCATAGCAGTAAAGGCAGCTGAAATTTTGAAACAGTAGGATCGGTTACCCAGTGGAATCACCATATGACAAAGTGGAGTCACCAGGTGAAAGCAATGCAACCAATAATAAATGCCTACTCCTTGTTCACCAGCAAGGAATAGATCTAATCTTTATCATTTCTTGGATAAAGATATCTTCATCACTGCGCTCCCCAGCAACGGCGCCAGATGTTGTACCTATTTCTCGTAGGTAGTCCTTGGCTGCAAAAACTACGTCAGGAAACCAACTCAACCAACGTTTAGGTTCAAGCTGGCCCTTGAATCAGAGGGGGCTCCCTCAGTGGTTACGAGGCTTTGTTTAATGTTGTTCACCTGTCACTGAACAACAACCTTTGAAGCACAATGGCCAGATTTATGGTTTTGATTGGGGGTGGTTGGCGATCAATGACAATTCCTATCCATGATTAAAGGCCTCTCTCACAGGGTCCCTTCAGAACGTGTCAACCTCTAGCCTGACAGAATGACTTAACTTTTCAAGGATTATGATAGAAGAATGTAAGGAGATTCCTAATAATTAAGCAATCAAATAGACTTCTTAACAACTAAGAAAATTTGGATGTGTGTAGAATATTTCTACAATCCAGCAAAATATATTCAAAGGAAACCGAAGGCCAAACTGAAAACAATTCTAAGAGGAGCTATTTCGGACAAATAGTCCATTAAGTTAATATCATTTAATGGCTATCAGAAGGCATAAAGCAAAAACCAGTCAAAGAGGAGTTATCTTGGACAAATAGTCCAATAAGCTAAATATTTTTAAAGGTTATGATTTTACAAGGGATTTCATAGAGATTAAGACTTAATCTACACTTTACCCACACCTTCATATAAATGCTTTGAACATGTGTAGAAATAAGATATGAAATGCTATAAAACACAAAATTCTGTCAAATTGGAGCCGGAAGGCTTTCATTAGAAATTCTATAATATAATCTATTACAAATTGAAGAGCCTTGGCATCAAAAGCCCACGCATATTACTTCAATTGATGAAATATTTATACAATTCCCTCACAAAATATCATGATAAAATTATCAAGAGATATTACAAATATTTGAAAACTGTATTACAAAAATAAAATAGAAATAAAGGTACCTAAAACTATTTGAAGAGTTCTAGTACTATCCTTGAAGATTTTTGTTGATAAAGAAGATAAATTCGAATTTTATTGCAACTCATATTTGATGAGGTGGCCTCCAAGTCACTAACTGTCTTTGAGCTTTTTCCTCCCGAAATTCTGAAAAAATAGGGTCTTGTAATACCTTTGTTTCTCCCAAACCATAATAGTTCTTAGAAAAAATAGAGAGGTTTTTTGTAAATTATGATCTTAGCAACAAAACCTCTTTCCGTTTTTGAAAATTCGTTTCCACCTGCTTGGAAACTGCATTTTAAAACACTGACTAAAAACAAGAAAATTCGAGAAAACATGCCTGCAAAGATTCATCCAAATATCCAAAACCATAACCTCTGTTACAAAACTGAGAGAGGTTTTTGTAGATTAGAATTTGAGAAACAAAAAACCTCAACCATAACAGGTGTTAGAAAAATGAGAGTGGTCTTTGTACATGAGGATGTTGGAAACAAAAACCTCTTTCTGTTTTGAAAATTCGTTCTCAGTTGTTTATAAACCATGTTTGAATTAATTTATTACATCATTTAATCATGTTTAAATGCATGATTAATTAAATTAACCAGCTACTGAAACTTAAATTTACATTTTGAGGGCACATTTACTCTTGCAGACCCATTTATTATTTCTAAACTACTAAAACTTATTATATCAACTAATTTAAATTATCAAAACTAATGATGTTACAACAACTAATTTTGTAGATATCTCCCCAAGTTGACTTGTCATTGTCACAAGAAACGCTTCAATATCAACCTTAATGCATAAAGATGGTCACTCCTTTAAGTTCAAAGCAACAACATAAGGGTACAAGCAATCTCCAAAATCCAACCCTGATGTTATGAATGGTTGTAAATTTATAGGAGAAGGATTGTAGTTTAGGATTAACCATTATGAGCTTGAGATCCACATATGATGGGAGTATGAGCTCAAGGGATAAGAGGTGAAGTCTCCAAGGTAGGATCAAATAAGACTCGAGTTTCTTATCCATGGTAAATAGTTAGAACAACCCTTGGAAGCTTCTAGGAGAGGAAGCTTCAAAATTCTTTTTAATTTTCCCGAATTTCTAGAATCAACGCACCTACAGAAAAGAGCAACTAGTGTTGACCAGCGCTGGAGTAGAAGGGAGCAACCAGCGCTAAATGCAAGTGGCTAAAGGGATAGGGCGTGCTGGGGCTAAAAACATTGATTTTGAGCAATTAATCCAAAAAACTCAGACTTTTTGGAAAGGTCATGCTTAAGGCTTTGTAAAGGGATGATGACAACATGTTCATGGTTGTTGATTGATCTGATTTGTAGGCCTATTGACCAGATGTGACAAAATGGCCTATAGCACTTGGATATGTATATTGGGTTGATGTTAACCATGTGTTTAGATTATTAATCATGGACTGAGATACACTACTGAAAATTTGATGGATAAGCCAATGTTCTTTGAGATTGAAAATGTTGTTGACAGGAAGCACATGTTTGGGTGTTGTTTTTAGCGGGTTTGTCATAATTTCCTGGATAAGCCAGAAATAAGAGTTTGTTGGTTTGAGTACAATTGAGGCAAAGCAAATTGTTGTTGGCATGGCTAGCTACGAGGCAGTATGATTGAGAAATCTCTTTGGAGATTTGTTTAAGCATGTGTTGGTCATGACTGTGATATACTACAATAATATGAGTGAGATCTGACTTTTAGAGAATCTCGTGTTTTATGATTGGTCCAAGCATTTTGAGATTAGATATCACTATATCTAGAATATGATGCAAAGGGCGCAGTGAGGCTCCGACATTGGTTTATTGAGGAATTGAAATAGTGAGGCTTCAACAGAGCTAGTTGTTGACATTCTCACCAAGATTTTGTTGAAAGGGAAGTTCTTTGTCTTCAGTGCGTAGCTTGGACTAGTAGATGTGACCCTCTCGAGAAAGGGTCATGGCTAATCGAGAAAACTAAGTTATGTCTTTCCCCCTATTTGAGCTCCCAAGGAGAGGAATCAAGTCAAAGAACTCATGGGGTTGAGGAAACTCTAGACAATAGGATGGTTGTGAATCTTACCATTCATGGTAAGTTGTATCTCACCTATTGTCACTATAGAGTGTGTGATCTTTGACATTTATGGCAAGTTGGGTATCTCCCCCTATATGGTATGGGACTTGATAGAGTATACCCCAGTATGCATCCTACCAACAAGTTGGGCTTGTTGGAATTGCCACCCATCTAGTCAATGGGTGAGGATGGTTGTGATCCTTACCTCTCATGGTAAGTGGTATCTCACTCAAATGATGGGATGCATGTGTTATACCACTTTGATTCTTGAGGATCAATGTAGGAAGGTCAGGGGACAATATGATGGGTGTGATCCTTATCTCTCATGGCAAGTGGTATATCGCTTATTGTCATTAAACAATAGGATGGTTGTGATCCTTGTCTGGTAAGTTATATCTCGCCTATTGTCGATTGATATATAGGGTAGTTGATTAATCTCTCCTATTGTCCATGGATATAGGGTGGAAGCCAGAGCTCCCCTACGATGATTCTTCTTCTTTAGATAAGAGACATTATTGTTCAGTTGATGATCAAAGGAGAGACAAGTTGAGACAAGATATGATGGATGTATTATTGATGCAATGGAAATAAAGGTCATAAGACATGACTAGGAAACTAGTAGGGTTTAGAGGATCTAATCAATTTCCCCTATCGTTGATTGTAGATTACTCTTCTTCTAGGAGACGAGATGAGATGAGACGAGATGATACATCATGCAACAATCATGTACATCTAAAATGAGACTTATGAAGCAAATGGAAATTCTTCCCTACTGAGAGAGAGTTGAAATTTGGGCGGCTATGGGACGAATTTCCCCATTAGCCTTAAATGAAGCCCATCGTTCCCTAACGAGATAATTTATAATTGGATTAAAGAAATATTAATGTTAAAGTGTGACAACTTTATTTAGACTAAGAATCATCGAACAATTTGCTAAATATATTTAATAAAGATTTATATAAATATAGAGGGAAAAATAATGAAGGGTCAAGTTGGCTTGATTGGAATGCCCTAGAAAGGGCTAATCGTTATGCCTCAAAATTATATATATAAGAGATCTTTTCCAATTGTTCAATAACGCGATTTGGACTCTTGAGTGAATAACAAGCACACACTATAAAGAATTTGGACCACATAAATTCATGTGGTTCGTATTATCAATCTGGAGTTCGCTTTTGCACTGGTTTGCATTATTAGAGATGATACGCATCTTTGAAGTTCACATTAACATATCCATGGCTCGCATTTTACAACATATTTCAATCATGTTTCCTGTGGCTCGTGCTAATATCTAAGGCTCGCTCTTATTTTCAGAGTGATACACTATCTTTGTCTTTGGCCCAGTGATCACATTTAATGGCTTCACCATGGCTCGTTGTGGCTATGGCTCATGTTTGTGGGCAACACTCGTTATAGTTCGCATTACAATTCTCTTCACAATGGCTTGGATCTCTTTCCTGTGCAACACATTACAAATTATCTGTGGCTTGGTACTAGTGTGGCTCAATTGTTACTTCTATAGCTCACATTGTAACTAGGCATATGTTGGCATTCCTGTGGATCGTGTTTCATTCTCTATGGCTCACATTTGGCCCAAATTGCATTTGTGGTACACGTTATTATCTTTGTGACCCGAATCGCTATTTCAGTGTAACTCGCATTATTTTTCTATAGCTTGCATTTAATGGCTCGTATCATTCACTTTGGTTAGGCATGTCAACTTTTGTGGATCAAATTCAGTATTAATGTTTATGACATGATCTTCACACAAAGATACCTTTGACAATAGTTTATGTTGGTTGTGATACATATGGTCGTGACAGATATAGACGGCAACAATAATACATACTACCGTGACCTTGACTTGTAGATATCGCTGACTAGGACAGTGATCCTGTTGCACAATAATAACCTTAATATTTGACTATAACAGTGACTTTGTTGCTTTGATGTATGGCATGATAGTATGACTGTGACAGTGGCATCTTGACGACAATGATAACAATATACAATACTCTCAATGATAGTAAACCTTGATGGTTGTAATCCTTGATGGCAGTAACCCTAGATTTGGATGCAAATTTATTGTAGTGTCATGATGAATGATGTATAACAGTGACCTTGGTCACTGTGATGACAGTGACTCTGATGTATACCCTTGTTTATGGCAGTATGTGATAATGCCTCTATGTCAGTTGCGATAGTATATATGACAGTATGGCAAGCCTGTCTATGATCATGATTTACATTGCAGTGCTCTCATGTCTATGATGGATACAATGATCTTATACTTTACAAGGACAAATGTCAGTGATATGGTAGCAACTCCTTTGGACTCATTTGATTATCAGAGGTAAGACCGTCCATTCAGTGCACAAACGAAGAGTGCACAAACGAAGTTGTGAACTGACTTGGATTAACCCTAGGAAGCCTGATATCATTAATGTATCTCATTATGGATGTACTTTGTATCTCAACTAAACAATTGATGAATATCTAATAGAAGAAAAATGTGGTTGGGTTTTCCCCCTTGTGGGGTTTTTCCTTGGTCTCTGACTTAAATATTGGTGTCTCTATAGCGTATGTTTTTTTTGTTCCTTTCTGTTTCATTGCATTGTTGATATTTATTGTTCTCTCTACACAATCGCTAATGATGATATGATGTTATGGGGTGAATGTAATATAAATGATGAAAAAGTTTGAAAATGCAATCATCTATAGTAGAGAACAATCTAGCCTAAAAGAAATTTAACAGGTTTTGATTCAATTCTTTTTGTGAACGTTATATTTTTTGAAGTACAATGCTCAATTCTTCCAAGAAGTCTCACTGCTGAGGGCAATGGTCCACATATTATTACTACAGCGTCTCTCGCCAAATGTACCTCCAAGAGATCAAAGTACAAAGCAAAGGCCAAGAAGAAATTATAATGTCAAAAGCTACTACAAAACGAAATCTCAAAATCCCGTGCACGATGAGATTACCACTATACTACACACCATCTACCAAAAAAAGACATAGAAGATAAAGAAGGTGGATTGACAAATCGGAAAACCAAGGGATTGGAAAGATCCCACTAGACAAGGGTTCTGCCTTTACTGTTGCGTTGGGAGCCAAAAACAGCAGTAATATTAATTTCTTGCTGAACGGGTGCCTCTAATGGCATTACATCATCTATGGCAATTCGAATTCTCTTTTTCGGTGTTGCTTTCATCCTGATATACTACATAAAACTTGTGAGGATCAACATATGCCACCTGCCTATTCATATTATAAGATCATTGCAATTTTTCATAGACAACAAAATCATCTTTAGGACAAAATGAAAAGAGATAATGTCATACTGGAAGCTGATTTCTAAAACTACAGATAATAATTGTCCTCTACTGATTATTTTTAACATGTATGACAAAGAGTTGTACCTAATGAAAATCTATATTGAGTGAATGGAGGAATGGTTCTTCTTAACCTTGAAAACACTACACTTCTGGATGGTCTCTGATTGGAGAATTTCCATCCAATGAAAATCTATTTTGATCAAGTACAGGAACAGTTCTTCCTAACATTAACACACTACACTTCTGGATGGCGTCTGATGGAGAATTTCCGTCCATAAGGTTGATTCAGACTAGAGTTTGCAAAGATCAACATTATCAACAGCCAATTGGCTAATGTTTACTGAAGATGTCCATCAGACTAAAGATAAAGTAAAATTCAAATTACATTTCAGATTATATTCATATTTCTATATGCATAACTTTAGAAGAACAATTTTGGATTAGATTGTGTGAATCCAGATAGAAACTTTGACTAGGAGAAAATTCTGATCTATTATGCACATTCATATGGAAGCTGCGATAGAGCACCTCCCTTATTGTTAATGCATATAGATTCTCAGACCAAGACAAGGTACAAAATTTACACAAAGGATTTGGAACATTATGGAAATACACTGTACAATATTGAGTGAAGCCAGTGTAAGACTGGCAAATAATATTTTGGTGCACATAAGCGAACAGTTTTCAGCTTGCACACGCTCTTATCATTAATAATTTACCTTAATCTTCCTCATATGACTAAAAGGACAATTACATTGGCTTTGATTTTTATTTACTGCAAGGAAAAGGCACCAGCTTCTTAGTCACAATTTTCTGGAACACGTAAAATTTTGTATCTTAATGTTCGGCCACAGAACTCCAAACATTAAAATATGTGATTTGCAACTGGGTAGTGCTTGCAAGCAAATATCGTACTGGTCAATTGACTGAGTGCCTGTCAAAAATGTCTTTATACCAATTTTTGTTTACAATAAGACTGATATGAATATTCATGAGCTTCCTGCAATCATGTAAAAGTTTTCTTGTTTATACTATCATTAAGCTCAAATGCCATCACTAGGACATTTTTAAATTAAGAAAATATATTTTCTAATGATTAGAAAAGCTGTAGTCTAAATTGTAAAAATTCTGTAGCAATAAATGTGTACAAAAATTGAACTTTTCAATACCTTTCATTTTGTTTTTCTTTGCTGGTACCACTCTAATGCACTTCGCTGCGCGAACAAAATCCCTGTGAAGTAAATTTCCTCGATTATTAAAAAACTGATTTTTTAAAGTCTCCAGATTAAGTAACAAAACTAAACTGAAAAAGCATTCAGTACTTTTTCAAAGAACAAGAAGGTAATCCTGTTGATGCTTGTAATTCACTCGAAATTCTAGACTTTCCTATCCAAACAAAACACAGAGAAACACAATAACGAAAGGAGATGATTTGCATCTCTACATTTCTGTAATCATAGATAATGTCATTTCCAGCTGTAACACTACATGTGAAAACTGTCCAGCTATCTCGTATGACGTTTTCTGAAACACTTAAGTATATATACTCAGAAATGTCCACCCCTTACTAAAGAATATGCTCAGACAAAAGTCAATTTACCTCCATGACAGATCACCAGCAAGAAGAAGGTCACCCTCTGCATCTTCATAGGCAATCACAAACCCCGGAATTGCATTAGAAAGACTGCAGCCTTCTCCAGAAGCAGCCATGCTATCCTCTTGAATGTTGTCCTTGAACATGTTCCACATGGTATGAGCAAAGCTTTCATAACCATCAAGTTTTTGAAGACAAACCCTTCCTCCAATAGACCTACCATCCATCACTACAGATATGCATGGAGGAACATTGTGATTGTCCGAGTCAACTGAGAGTGCACCAAAATATGGAGATGTATTTGAAAGCCCTAAAAGCTCTAATCCCATTCCTCCCGTAGTCACAGATAGATTATTAGCAGAAATAAAATTTTCTAAGGATAATGGAACAGAATGAAGTGGTGCTGAACTACGACATGGAGGGGTTTCACCATGAACCAATAGTGACAAGTTCAGATCTGAAATCAAGCTTGGGTGGTCCTTGGCAGAATAAAGAACATCACTCAAGCGAGATTGCTGCCCTCCTTTGTGTTGAAAGCTAGAATCAATAGAAGGTCCTTGATCTGACTTAGACACATCAATGTTGCTGGCTGGAGGACCTGAACTATACAGCAAATTGTCACTCGGTCTAGTGGAAGGAAGGAAAGGAGCATTCATGCCCGAAAAGGAAGGAGATTTTAAGGTTTTCATCAGTATTTCAGAGCTGGTTTTCATTTCAAAGGGGAACTCTGATGTGTGTTGGTTTGGTTGAATAGGTGAAAAAACTGGTGCCAGCGACAGGCGAAAGATGGCATCAGGACTAGAAACAAGTTCTGCACTTCTTTGTGACAACCTCAAGCCTTGTGCTTTCTTTGCTTCAGCTGAGCACGTACGATGCAAATCTATGCTCACATTCTCCAAAAACAAGCCATTTGGAAAACCTGTATTTGGAGTATGCTGCCTATTTTCCAGTAATGGTAAATGCCATTGGGTCATGTTTATCTGCCCAAACTCCGTGGATGGATGATTATGTCGAAATACTTCATGATCACGTGATGTCACTGGTTCTGAGATGTTTCCATACAACAAGCCTGTTGAGATGGGAGCTATCTCATCTCTGGTATGAGTGGTTGTATTTGAACAGTAGGTTATTAACTCATTACTTGATGTGCAGATATTATGCAAATAACTAGGCCTCCCATACATAAATGGGTGTTCCAATCCCACCAAACCAGGAGATGTAATAGTACCACTGCTAAATTCAGAACCATCCTTGCATTTTGATACAGAAAGTAAATGGGGTTTTAGTTGAGAATCCTGTTGTTTGACTTTGCTAAAAGCCCCATAAATTAGTTGGGGTGATAATGATGGTGCCAATGAACAACAGTCTGGTGTAGATTGCCATGACATTGCTAGCTTCCAATCAATGGGGCTGCTGTTGTGGGCCAAAGGCAAGTCTTTGTCAGAAGATGAAGCTGAGTTATTCATTCCCACTACTATGTCACCATTGCCAGTTGTTAAAGAGGGGAATTTAAATTGCAAACGCTCATTTTCAGGGTGTGTCCCATTTCCATCAGGGTTGAAGGCCAATGCATTTGACCTGATCCTTTTCATTGACCGTCCTACAAGGCTCAACTCTCCAGACTCTGCACTAGAAATAGAACCTTCTTCTATCACATCTGCCGGTCTTGCCAAAGATGCCTGCAAATTTATAACATGTGCATCAAAACTACTGCCTGGGGCTCTTGTTAATTCCAGTGCACAGACATCACTAATAGATAATTCAAGTTCATGACTTTGTGACAGCCCAGATGAAGTCGAAGTCCTCAACTCAGATGTTGCCGTATCCTCGGGCTCACTGGATTTGACCATTGTTGCTGACAAGCAGGATGATGCTTTGCCCTGTGAAAAATACTGCGTCGGATTCTTTAATTCCAAAGCCTCTGACTTATGAAGGGAACCATCCACATAGCATTGAGCTGATTGAACTGTGATACTGCTAGGCACTTCGCAAACAGCCATTGCTGCAATTGGTCATTGCCAAGTATTATTTCAAGATGAGAATTGATGTTTTGTCTGCTTCCACCATCATTGCTTAAAATAGACAAATTGCATAGTTAGAAAAGAGATGATTCATTATGATAATGAAACGAAAGTCTTAATTAATTTTAGTTTCTAAACCAGTTATTTTTTATGCACTAGATATGAATCATAGCCAAAAAAATTCATTAAGCTTAAAATTTCACTGCACCAATGATGTGGTTAGAGAATTCTAAAAGGATGGATACTGTATGCCCCGCCGAAAGTGACGAAGATTAAATCGCTTGACCTGTCAAATACTGCTAAAAACTATAACTGGAAAAAACCAAAATGTTCACAGAAATGAGTAACTACTCATTACTGACAGTTCAACAAAATAAACTAGAGTTGTTTGTTGCCACTTCTAAAATCACTATGTGTATGTCCGGGCAAACTAAGATCCAAACTGATACAAAATGAGTTTTTCATACAAGAAAATAAAGAAACACCAACCCTACCTATACTGTAGTTTTGGGGCCATAAAGCATGTTTGGCACTTGCCCAATCTGTAGCATACCTGATGCTTTCTTTTGGCTGGGGTCATCAATCATTGTTCTCTTACACCAGTACTACTTGAAAGAACTCAAATCAACAGCCTCATAGACAGCTCAGAAGATTATTTCTAACAGATTGAACAGTAATAATTCTAAATATATACATTCAAGAGCATACAAACCTTGTCCTATCTAACCCACAAGGAAACAATTCAAATGAACTGTTTACAATATTGCAATTAATTTCCTCAAAATTGAGAGCTAATGTAACAAAGTATAATCAGTCCCCAACTTCAAAAAATATCTTTTAAAAGTAATGATCTGTGAAACCAATTGCAAAGGGACAGATTCACCATCCAGCCATAGGCACTACTACTCAAATGCCACCCCATCACAGGAGGAATGATATGCTATAGAAATATTTCTCACAATCTCCTTCAATTTACAGCTACAAAACCCTAGCTAGCCACATCACTAGAACAAGGGCAAAAAGTGGATTACAACAACAGAAAACCTTGCTATCCTCAGTGCTAGAACAAGGAAAAGCCATAGGTTAACCCATTGCTGCCTTGCTAGCTACTCCCAAACATAAAATAAATGTCAACCAAAGACCTCTGTCAGGAAGAAGCATCTAGTACAACCACAAATACCATGTTGGCTACTTTTAGAAAACAGTCTTCATGCGAACATCTTTGTTAGAAAAAGGAAGGAGCTGTGCACCAAACCCTCCTTGCTAACAACCTCATTAGATCAAGGAGCAAGATACACACTCAAAAACACTGTAACAGAAAGGCTCCCTACGTCCACCATAGCCATAGCCATGAGTGAAAATAAATACCTGGTCAATGCCATGACAATGATGGAGAAAAGCAATTGCATAAACCCATCACCAACACATGTAACAGAAATTGAGATTTCTGAATTCCAAAAGAACCCCTTGAACATGCAACATGCAATAGATGGGGAACCTTCTTCAAACCCATTTCTCATCTCAAGGTGACCAAAATACTGAAAAAATAGCTGGCAATGGTAGGTGAGGAGAAAATGCACAGCTGATATTCCCATTTAGGTGGTGCTTCTCTCCTTGAACACTCTTGCCTCGAGGCAATCTAGTCCACATAACTTCTTTACACTTTTGAAAACTTTGGGCTTTATAGCCCAATGACATAGTTAAGTGGACAAAATAGGAAATATTTAGAGATACATATCAATGTTACCTTTATCATTATCAGCAACTTATCACCGGGGGTCCAAAATTTTAATTATCGGGAAACTTTAAAAAAAATATAAAATAAAAAATCATTTTATTTTTTCGATTTTTTAAACTTCTAAAGCTACATCAGCATCAAATAAACACATTGTCACGTAAATATGAATATAAAAGTTAAAAACTACTATATAAAATGTATAAAATGTCAAGTGGTACATCAATCATTGATACTAGATAGTAAATACTGAAATATGACATCTTTTCAAATTTGTATTCTTTTAAAGCACTTATCAAACATCAACATCAAACAATTAGAAAATACATTGTCACACAAATATGATAATAAAATTATAAAACTACAATATAAAATGTATAAGATGTAGATAGTAAGATATTACTACTAGATACTTAAGTCTGAAATATTATATTTGTCACTTTGTCTTGACCCCTTAGTCAAGAGTTGAGTCCTGACGAGATAATAGTTAAAACTTAAAACTTAACACAAAATCACTTTAAAACAAAAATAAATGTATCTCATAAGATGATCATCATGAGGCATCTAGATTCTAGATACTATAAGTCTATAACGATAACTCGCTAAGCTTGTGATTCTCTCTTTCTAGTACTATCATGAATTGAATTCTTTGCAATAAGGACAATGTCTGGGGTGGCTGTACAGAAAACATGCACATCATGCCCTGGGATTTTGGCAAGGTGGTATTTCAAGTGGGTGTTTCCGCCAAACATTTCCATTCCACAAAGCTTGCACCTTAGCTTTGCTCTATTATCAGCCTCACATGGCTCACCATACTCCCACATTTGGTCCAATGGCTTTACCATTTTGTAGAGCTCTGATTAAATTTTCAGGTTTTGAACCTACCACACGAAACAAATGTGGAAATTCAAAAGAGGATAAGAGGTAGACTCTAAATTGATAGTATATCACTAATCTTGGAAAACAAAGAAAAGGAAGGCAATTTCTTTTTACATACCTGGAAATAATAAATATGGATATGTATTATGGTATACTGGAGTAAATCTCCACTCCAAAAATGCTCAGCTGATGGCAAAGAAAATTATGGATATCCCCTTGTTTGCTTGATGAAAAATGGTCACAATGTTTGGCCCTTCAGAGCTCAAGCCTAGCTACATAGTTATTAAATCCTCCAATCAAAGAGAGAAAAAAGAGGTATATCTAATGAACATTGCATACCCTATATTAGATCTTGTGAAACAAAGAAAATGAAAGAGAATTTTTTTACATACCTAAAAATGTGGAAATGGTATATTGGAGTAGATATCCACTCCACAAATACTCAGCTAATGGCAAAAAAATGTATGGAAATTCCTTTGTTCACCGGTTATAGTCAGGTCACAAAGTCGCTATGCCTCTCAAAGCTCAATCCTAGCAAGCCAAAAACCGAAATGACAAAAAAAAAACAGGACCTGGGCACTTAAAAATGAAATTTGGAACAGTAGGGCAATAAATTCGTTCGACTCGCAATAATTTCTGTAAATTATCGTGATAAATTAAATTATCGCGATAATTTCGATTTTGCCAAATTATCACGATAAATATCGGTGATAATATCGACATAGGTGATTTCGGCAATAATATAGCGTTAATTCCAATATTATCGGGATATGTGCAACACTGATACATATACATCCCTTTCTTAATGGGGTCTTAGCATTGAACTCCCACTTTACAAAATTGGGATGCCATCTCAAAGTTCAAACACACTAGTACGATATATTCATATAATTAAATGTGAACTTTATAACATGTACAATAACATAAATGGGGTACTACATTCAGCTTCCCCTTCATAAAACCATCGACCTCTATGCAAACTTAAGATTAGAAGTTTGAACAAAAACATATATTGCTTTCTCATATCATCCTCCATCTCCCAAGTTGATTCAATAGGTCTAGAATGTTGTTGTGCCTTGACTTACATGATGGGCCAGTTTTGCAACATTGTGGTGGTTCTATTGACAATACAAGTAGTTAATATTTGAATTCATAACACTAGGGTAAATTTGAGGTATAAAGCCTTACATGTAGTATGAACAAGTATGATGTGGGTGGATTTGGTTAGTTTTTCCACTATTACCATGATGGCAATATTGGGGATAAAATCCATGAAAATCGACTCTCCTTTCCATTATAGAATCAACACCCACATAAGTAGTCTAGCAAGGTGTTGATGTGCAACTTTCTCTTTCTATCATTTAAGTCAGTGTTGAGCTTATTGGAATAATAATGGAATTATCATGATAATATCGCCAAAACCAACCTTGGCGATAATATCAATAGTATTTATTGTGATGATTTGTCCTTCTGAAATTATTGTGATAATTTCAATATATTGCAATAATTTAGGTAATTAGCACGATAATTTAGATATTATCATTCTCGCTATATCAGTTTCACCTTACAACCAAATTTTGCTTTTATAACCCTCATTTTTTAAAGATATTTTAGAGGATTGTCCTGTGAGGATATTGTGACTATTTTCCATCAAGCAAACAAGGCGAAATCTATTGTTTTCATTTCCAAGATTCATCTCATGAGATACATACCCTAGTAGCTAATGATAATATTGAATTCTTAAAGTAAAAGGAAGTCTATTCTTAATCCATTTACTTAAAATTTTAACATTACCATTAATTTTTTAGGCTATTTGAGAGTGCTTCCAAGCTAATTGGTGTTAGAAAATCAGAAAGGCAGAAAGATTTTCTTATTCTTGATAATTACTTGTGATTTTCTTGATTTGTTATTACAATTCTTTATATCTTCTTTCTTTTAGTTCAACAAGCAATTACCAAAGCAATAGCACAAAAAAAAATGGACACTAGATGTAGGCACTCTGCCAGGGAAAAAACCCCCTCGAGAAGAAAACCCAGTCAAGAAAATTCTTCCTTTCAATAGTATTCTTTGAGACTCTTCATCCTAGACAAAGACCAAACCTTCCCTCCACACCAAGTCAGCCTCCCATATTTTCAACCTCTTTCCCACAACTTTGACTAGGCAGCAACTTTTGGCATCAGGCAACTTCCAGCATCAGTGAAACTTGGAAGACTTCGATCTCCCAATCTAGGACATGAAACAAAGAAAGGCAAACACCAAAATTTCGATTTTCTTATTCTCATTAGACTCCACCCAACTTGCACTTCCTTTGGTGTCCTAGCTTCAGACTTCACACTTCCCAACTTCCTTAGAGATATCAAACTTGCTTGAGATGAAGTGCTCCAAATGAATTCAACTTGCTTCTATTTATAAGATTCAAGGTAGGTTGAATTGATGTCCTTAGGCCGACATGATCTCTTCTAGGCCCACTTGATGTGGAGGATACATAAATTACATTTGACTCAATACTTAACCTTTTTACACGATTCAAAAGCCTAATAAGGGTCTCTTTAAAAGTACAATGACTCTATTGACTCAGAATAAACCCTAGAAGTCCTCAATGGAGACTTTGACCTAAAACATGGTGACCCAAGCATGAAACCTGTGCGTTAATAAGTCACAATAATAATAATAATAATAATAATTTTCTTTATTCTTTTGACAAGTACATTACAAGATGACTCAAATACATTAAATGAAGACCAAAGCTAGTTACATTTTCCAACACTCCCTCTTAACTAGGGAGGTATTCATCATATACAAGTGCAATGGAAGATCTCAACTATATGAACCATGAAGAACTTTAAGCACTGCAATGCCATGGACTAGATTCCTGGCCAGGGCAATCTATCAATTGGTCTCTCAACAATTTGGGCACCGCAATGCCACGGACTAGATTCCTGGCCAGGGCAATCTATCGAAGTGGGAATAAGGTGGACTCAAGCTTTCAGCCCCTCTAGGTACCATTAGGCTTACTTGCTAACCACAAACCCAAAAAATCCAGGTGTGCATCCAAAAATAGAGCTCAATAATCAACACCACCTTTTCCAACTTCGGGACCTAGACATCAACACAAAGTGTCGGCCAGATGTCCTCCCAGGAAATGCTTCATTCACAAAGCCTCAACACTCCTAGATCCAATAGATGAAGGATGACCAATCTCTCCAAATCAAACTAATTGGTAAACAACATGCTATCAAAATTTTCAAGAGATTCACCTGTACAAACACAACCCTAATCAATGATATGCTTTCATATGTATATAAGCAAATACAAACCTGTGTGGGCTTTCCAGACAACTTTTTGTTGCTTCTCAACTTTTCATAGCAGGACTATCAACCGAATCCCTAACAGAAGGTTCCTCAATCATACACTTTCATTTCCTACTTCTCATGCAATAACATATTCTTCAATCGGATCCAACTTTCCTTCTTTCAACAGCACCTAAAAATGCATTCTCCAATTTCCTTCTCTCATTCATGGCCTTCACTAAAACTTACGGCTATTAGTCCTGGTCTAATGCATGACACATGAAGTAGAGAATCAAATTGTCACTCCCTCTTAATCAGAGAGGATCTAATCATTCCTATATAAAGAATATTCTCAGCCATCGTCTTATCTTAGGGAGATTTATTTCATTCAAGCTCCCTCTTAATCTAGGGAGATTTCTTCTATTTTCGTCATCAGAGAATCTTTCGTGGCTTCCAACCATTTTCATCAGAGTTATCATCATCCTCATCATGCTTATCACATCAATGAGCATCTTCACCATATTGAAGATTGTGTACTTGCACAACTTGGATAGCAAGTACAACCAAATCTATAGAAGCATGAAGTTAGCCATATCAGAATCATGGAAGCATTTCAACTTTATAGTTTATACATATCAGATACCCAAACTTAATTACAAACAAGAGACATATACTCTTCAACATCTTGCTAGAGACTTTGTCATAGACCCTAGATTACTTCATAACTTTTTTCATTCTATCTAGGGTTTGAATGTTTCTTTCAAAGGTATAACATACCCTACTACAACATATAACAGACCCTAGACACAATTCAAACAAATATAGATCTACATGGTATCTAACAACTTTCAGAATTCATATGTTAGATTTTCCACTAGGGTTTCATACAAATCCTAGATTTCATACAAGAGAATCAATCAAAACCAATCATAGCTTAGTCATTAACATGACCAACTTCCACTAGGATTAGTTGCAAGCCCTAGATTTTCAATCAAACATTAATCCCAACCAAAAGTCAGATTTCAACAATCTTACACAAATCTCAAAATATCACATTGTCATCATACATCAGAGATTTCTCACTTCTACTAAGGTTTAACTCCAAAACTCTAGAATTTCATTTTCATAATCTCAACAAGCATTACATAAATAGATCTCAGATTGTTATATCACACATACTAGAGAATTTCCTTACTACCAGGGTTTGGCTGCAAAACCTTAGAATTCCAAATCTCATCATCCTAGAATCTCAGACAAGGACATATTATTAAATCCTACGACTTATGACCATTAATAACTAGGTCAACACACATATCTGGGAATTTATTATCATGCATAAGCATATCATTATTACATATACTAGCCTAGACCAAGCTAGGGTTTCGACCAAATGTACACACACACACATATATACCTAGGCTTTCATTCCTAGGATCTTGCTTTCAAATACATAACAAAGGTTTTGCTTATAAGCCCAACCAAACCCTAAATATCTAGGGTTTCATAACATAGCAAAGCAAACCCTATTAAAAAAATTCAAAGGTTCGAGATCTCAGACAAACATCATTCAACCCTAACAAGTTAAGATTTCATGATCATACCGAAATCCCAATCATGACATCATCAATAAGAACTTCAAACAACATTTCACAATATGCTTAAGCAATTTAGGGTTTTAGACATTCACATTAGCATACCCTTAGGTTAGGGTTCTACAGAGAACCTGTCTAGGGTTCTTTGCTTCTTGACAAACCTTATCTTGGGTGGCTTTCTTCCATACACCTTGAGGTCATGGCAGATGTCTTCCTACTCAAGACAATAGAGGGAGAATGGTGATTAGTATTTAATATAATCAAAACTATATGAGTATATGAAACCAAAACCTGAAAGGAGAGGAGATACTTATCTTTAGGAGTTGTTGGGGGCTCCCTGCAAAGCTTGAGGAATACCTAAAAACTTACAAAATAAATGTCTTTTCCAAAAACACGTTAAAACTTGTAAATTCTAAATATCAAAAATATGAAATAGAATAACTAAGACTAAAAGCAAAGGACTTAGTAGTGTAAGTCCCTTTTCGAGTTTGACTTTCTTTGGGTCTCCTTCTTCAACAATATTGGCTTGATCTCTTTCTCTCTTCTTGTTTCTTTGATTGTCGAGACAGTCACTCTTGTAGTGACCCTTCTTATGACATTGATAGCATTCTACCTTGGACATGTCAACTTTCTTCCTTGGTCCTTTCGATTTCTTTCCTTTATGTTGAGCAATGTAGGCATTTTATACTCCCTTAGGATTGGCAACTAGAGAGATCCTCAATTCTTCTTGACTGGAGGGAGTCTATAGTTCTTCAAAAGTGGGAGCTTTCTTCCAACTGTTAAGTCCTGTAGCAAATGCACCTCAAGTAGGTGGCAATCCTAATAGAACAGTGATCACGAGTTCTTTGTCTGGAACAATTTCATCAATGGCCAAAAAATCATCCCTGATTCTTGCTATATTCACAAAGGAGGAGGCCACTGTGTCTTCTTTAGTCATCTTTGTGGTTCTTAGCTCATTCTTCAAACTTGCTACTTGACCAATGTTCTTAATAGTGAATAGCTTTGACAAGGCTTCATACCTTTCCTGAGCATGATTGATGTTGGCTACGAATGGGACAAGGTTGTCCTTTATTCCTTCTACCATTAGAGTCATGGCCACCAATTCTAGATCCCTGAACTTCACTTTGTCAGCATCACTAGAGTCATCTGTAGGCTTCTTTACTTTTCCTTTTACCAAGTCTAGTACCTTGTTCTTTTAAAGGATGAGGTCAATCCTCTTTTTCCAAGACCTGTAGTTTGAGGCTCCTTCAAGTTTGTTCTCTCCCTTAATTGTGTTAAGACATTTTCCTTGAATATAGTAGATTCCTTCCCTAAGATAATCATTTTGAATGGTTCCCTGATCAAGTGCTTGAGACTGCCTTTTTCTTCTTTCTTCACCAAAGCTCTGATACCAGGTTTGAAAATAAAAAAGGCAAAAATATTTTTTTTTTATTCTTGATAATTACTTGTGATCTTGATTTGTTATTACGATTCTTTATATCTTCTTTCTTGTAGTTCATCAAGCAATTACCAAAGCAATAGCACATAAAACAATGGACACTAGATGTAGGCACACTGCTAGGGCAAAACCCCCCTCGAGGGGAAAACCCAGTCAAGAAAATTCTTCCTTTCAATAGTATTCTTTGAGATTCTTCACCCTAGACAAATACCAAACCTTCCCTCCACACCAAGTCAACCTCCCAGATTTTCGACCTCTTTCCAGCAACTTCGACCAGGCAGCAACTTCCTCTTGCAGAATGTGTAACTAGGTTCGGTCTTCATAAGTATGAAATGTATTCTTGTAAATAATAAAATGAAAAGAAATTATTATTGGAGCATGGGTTTCATGCTCAAGTTTTATAGGTCAAGCACCCATTAAGTGCTTCTAGGGTTTGTCCTAAGTTAAAGAGTCATTGTCATATATTGAAGACCCTATGGGCACATTGTATCTTGTAAAAAACAATTTGCCTTTAAAGTGTCGAAATACCTCCAAGATCAAGTCGACCTAAGGAGTTGTCAAGTCAGCCTACATGGAGAACCACGTCTACCCCTTGGAAGAGCCTATATATAGAGAGGAACTCGTCTTCCATTCTACACATTCACTCATCTCATTCTATGCGAAGAAGAAGAGAAGAGGGTATGAAGAAGAAGTCGAAGAAGACGAAGTGCTTGGGCTAGATCTCTCTCTTGAGAAGGTTGAAGTTAGGGTTTCTGCGCTGGGACTATCTCTAGTTCGATCTTGGAAGAAGAAGAGAAGGAAAGACAAGCGAAGGTCTCTTACGGTGTCTCATAAGCCCTAAGACTCAAGGAAAGGCAAGCGAAGGGAGAAGAAGACTATTCGAGGGAGATCGAAGTCTTCAAGAGAAGCAATAACAATTGCCGTGAGCCAGAATTTTGAATCTACAGTGGAAGGTTGAAGTCACTACAGCAGGAGGCCAAGTTGATCTTGATCTTAGAAGGATTTGTCTGAGTCACTAGTTCATGGTATTCATCAATTGAAGAATCTATAAGAAGAGATGAGATTTATGGGTTTTCCCCTTAAGAAGAGGGGTTTTGGCCCTGGCTTGCAGCCTATATACTGTGTCACTATTCTTATTGTTTTGGTAGTTGTTTGATGTATTGCACATTGTAGTAATAAGGAACAAAGTCAATAAGAAAAAGGTAAAGACAAACAATTATCAAGTTAAGAGAATTAACCTACTTACTGCCCTATTGAATTCTCAACATTGTATCAGAGCGAAGGTTATTTAAGGGCATCATGAAGATCTCCTCTACAGTAAAGAAGTTCATCAAGAAGATTGCAAGCCATCTCAAGAAAGGTATTAAGGAAGCATGCAATTTCTTATTCTCTACAAAAAAAGGTATCAATCAAAGAAAGGGATGAAGGTCTCTTCTCGTCTCTCTCTATCACGTTTCAAGATGAAGACGTTTGGTTAATTGATAGTGGTGCATCAAGGCACATGATTGGCCACTCCAACCGATTGAAGACCTTATCAAAAGGTAAATCCGCTTATTCAGTGGAACTTGGAAATAACAAGAGCTATCTCGTGAAAGGCATTGGATCAACCTCCATAAAGCTGGAAGATGGAAGCAACATACACCTCAACAATTTCACGTCTAGAAGATAAGGGTGATAGAATAGCCTTCATATATGGAAAGGTTGTTGTCTCGGGAAAAGACTCAAATATAAATCAAGCCAAGGTCATTAGCATCTGCGAAGGAAGACTCTACAAATTAATATCCCATGTGGCCCAAGCCCTAGTTCACATTGAAATTAGCCCATGGGAACTTTGGCATCAAAGATTTTGTCATCTACATTTCAAAATCCTTCCAACTCTAATAGTATATGGAATTCCTAATTTGAAGGAGGATCATGAAGGTGTCTACAAGGGATATGCATTGGGTAAGAATACCAAGAGACCATTTGAAAGTAGTGCTTCACGGTAAAAAGAAATCTTGGATCTCATACATTCCGATGTATGTGGCCATATGACTCCTAAATCTCTTGAAGGACATCTATATTATGTCACATTTATAGATGACCATTCAAGAAAGACCTGGGTTTACTTAATGAAAACCAAGGGCGAAGTATTTACAAAATTTCAAGAATTCAAAGCTGAAGTGGAAAACCTTACAGAAAGGAGAATCAAGATATTAAGATCCGATAATGGAGGAGAATATACATCCAAAAAGATTATAGCATGCTGTAAGGAATCTGGGATTAAGAGGGAGCTGATAGTCCCATATAATCCCGAACAAAAAGGAGTTGCAGAAAGAAAATAGATCCACTAAAGAAAGTGTAACGATCAGGATCTACCTAAGTTTATGTGGGGAGAAGCCACAAAGACAATTGTCTACATTCAAAATTGAAGTCCCCACAGATCTCTAGAAAACAAAACTCCAGAAGAAGTGTTCACTGGAAAGAAGCCATTTGTAGATCATCTTTGAATCTTTGGGTGTCCTGTATATATCCACATACCAAAGGACAAAAGAAAGCAGTTGGATCCTTCCGATCTGAAGGGTACATTTGTGGGGTATAGCAACTCATCAAAAGCTTATAGGATCTACATGAAAAATGGACATCACATAAAAGTCAGTGGTGATGTCATATTTGATGAAAGCATAGCATTCAAGAAATCAAAGGAACTTTCCACAAACTCTGATGACGAAGAACTTCTGATATTTGACGAAGAAGTTGACCAAGGGAATGAAGAATCACACCATGAAGAAGAACGTCATTGTGAATCTGTTCAATCTGTGGTCATTCCTGAAACAAGGAAAATACCTAATTGGTTGAAGTCTACACTACTTTATGCAGAAAGTCATGGAACAGCGACAAGCTCATTTAGAGAAAGCAAGAAACTAAAGAGATATTTTGGGTATGTTGCATACATGACAAAACTAATAGAAGCAGAACCATCCTCATTTGAAGAGGCTATAAATCATCGAGAATGGAAGGATGCCATGAATGAAAAGTATCAATCTATAATGAAGAATGGAGTCTAGGAGATCATACCTTGGCCTGAAGACAAATCTATGGTTACTTCCAAGTGGATCTATAAGATCAAGCATGCAGCTGATGGGGTATAGATAAGTATAAAGAAAGATTTGTGGCTAGAGGCTTCTCTCAACTTGAAGGCATCGACTATGAAGAGACATTTGCTCTAACGGAAAGATATACAACAATTCGATCATTAGTCTCTCTGGCAGCATCGATGGGATGGAACATCCACCAAATGGATATCAACATTGTGTTTCTGAATGGCACAATAAATGAAGAAGTCTACATAGAGCAACCCTTTGGATTCAAAATTAAAGACGAAAAGGCATATGTTTGCAGATTGAAGAAAGCATTATATGGCCTCAGGCAAGCACCAAGGACATGGTATGCTAGAATGGATGCATACCTACAAAGAATAGGCTTCTCAAAACATTATGTTGATTCAAACCTTTATATTAAGGTTGTAGATGGTGAACCTGTAATCATTCTTCTATATGTAGATGATCTTCTCTTGACAGGTGTAGAAGGTCGAGTTGAAGAATGTAAGAAGAACCTAACAACAGAATTTGACATGAAGGATCTTAGGCTGATGCATCACTATTTCAGACTAGAACTCTGGCAAGGACCTAATGAAGTTTATTTGGGTCAAGGAAAGTACGTGATCAAGATACTGAAAAGTTTGACATGATGGACTGCAAACCTATGACTACTCCGATGATCAATGACTTGAAGAGACTAAGAAGTTCCGAATCTAGCCCTGTGGATCCTTCCAAGTATAGGCAACTCATTGGCTCACTGATGTACTTGGAGAATACTCGACCAGGCATATGCTTTGCAGTAAATGTTCTTAGTCAATTCCAAGTGGAGCCAAAGCATGATCATTGGGTGGCAACAAAACATATTATGAGATATTTGCAAGGAACCATCCACTATTGTCTGAAGTATGACCGAAGAAATGATGTCCAACTAATTGGATATACAAATTTCGACTGGGGAGGCAGTGAGCAAGACGAGAGGAGCACTACGGGAGGATGTTTCAGTTTGGGATCCTCCATGGTCTCATGGATGAGCAGAAATCAAGACACAGTTGCTTTGAGTAGTGTTGAAGCTGAATACATTACAACCTGTGAAGTAAGCAGAGAAGCAGTATGGTTGAGGAAGTTGCTATCCAAATTATTTGAAGGACCAATGAACCCTACAGTGATACTTTGTGATAACACCAGTTGTATACGTTTGTCTGAAGATCCAGTGTTCCATGGAAAGACAAGAATATAAACAACAAGTATCACTATATTCGAGAGCTAGTACAAAATGGTGTGTTGCAGCTACAATATGTCTCCACTAATGAGCACGTAGCTGACATATTGATGAAATCACTTCTGAACAAGAAGCTTGTATACTTAAGAGACAATCTTGGTTTGGTTGATATATCCTCGCTAATTGAGAGGGAGAGATAGACACTACATTCTTGTCTTCACTTGGGATGAAAGAATGGAGGATTGGGTAACCATCTGGCATTCGATACTCTTTGAGAATGTGGTAGGGCATTTAGGACAAAGAGTAGTTGTGGACAAATATTCTTTGAGGATTAGCTACCTAAGATAAGAATAGTCCAATGGTCTATGAATCATTGGTCTCGTCGGCATTGTGCTTTGATCATGTGGATAGAGTTGTTAGTCAAGGCTTTGCTATGTAACAATGTTGATGGATATGATGCTAAACAGATGGGTCACCAATCCGACTCTTTTTATGAGATCTCTTCAGATTGAGAATGACCATGTACCTCTTATGAATACCTCCCTAGTTAAGAGGAAGTGTTGAAGCATGTGTAACTAGGTTCGGTCTTCATAAGTATGAAATGTATTCTTGTAAATAATAAAATGAAAAGAAATTATTATTGGAGCATGGGTTTCAAGCTCAAGTTCTTTTACTTTATAGGTCAAGCATCCATTGAGTACTTCTAGGGTTTGTCCTAGGTTAAAGAGTCATTGTCATATATTGAAGACCCTGTGGGCACATTGTATCTTGTAAAAAAAAAAAATTTGTCTTTAAAGTGTCAAAACACCTCCAAGATCAAGTCGACCTAAGGAGCTGTCAAGTTGGCCTACATGAAGAACCACGTCTACCCCTTGGAAGAACCTATATATAAGAGGAACTTGTCCTCCATTCTACACATTCAATCATCTCATTCTATGCAAATAAGAAGAAGAGAAGAAGTCAAAGAAGAGGGTACGAAGAAGTCGAAGTGCTTGGGCTAGATCTCTCTCTCTTGAGAAGGTCAAAGTTAGGGTTTTTGCGTTGGGACTATATCTAGTTCGATCTTGGAAGAAGAAGAGAAGGAAAGGCAAGTGAAGGTCTCTTAGGGTGTCTCATTAGCCCTAAGACTCAAGGAAAAGCAAGCAAAGGGAGAAGAAGGCTATTTGAGGGAGATCGAATTCTCCAAGAGAAGCAACAACAATTGTTGTGAACTAGAATTTCGGATCTACAATGGGAGGTCGAAGTCACTACAGCAGGAGACCAAGTTGATCTTGATCTTGGAGGGTATTTGTCCAAGTCACTAGGTCATGGTATTCATCAATTGAAGAATCTATAAGAGAAGAGATTTATGGGTTTTCCCCTCAAGAGGAGGGGTTTTGGCCTTGGCTTGCAGCCAATATACTGTGTCACTGTTCTTATTGTTTTGGTAGTTGTTTGATGTATCACACTCTGTAATAATAAAGAACAAATCCAATAAGAAAAAGTTAAACACAAACAGTGATCAAGTTAAGAGAATTAACCTATTTACTGCCCTATTGAATTCTCAACACTTTCGGCATCAGGTAGCTTCCAGCATCAGTGAAACTTGGAAGACTTTGATCTCCCAATCTAGGGCATGAAACAGAGAGAGAGAGAGGCACCAAAATTTCGATTTTCTTCTTCTCCTTAGACTCCACCCAACTCGCACTTCCTTTGGCTTCCCGACTTCGGACTTGGCACTTCCCAGCTTCCTTTGAGATATCGAACTTGCTTGAGATGAAGTGCTCCAAATGAATTCAACTTGCTTCTATTTATAGGCCTCAAGGGAGGTTGAATTGATGTCCTTAGGCTGATTTGATCTCTTCTAGGCCGACTTGATGTGGAGGATACATAAATTACATTTGACTCAATACTTAACCATTTTACATGATTCAAAGGCCCAAGAAGGGTCTCTTTAAAAGTACAATGACTCTATTGACTCAAAATAAATCCTATTAATCCTCAATGGGGATTTTGACCTAAAACATGGCGACCGAAGAATGAAACCCGTGCTTTAATAAGTCACAATAATAATAATAATAATTCTTTTATTTACTCTTTTGACAAGTACATTACAAGATGGCTCAAATACATTAAATGAAGACCGAACCTAGTTACATTTTCCAAGAATTGGATCTCATATGGAGAAGTTAGAATTTTAAATCCCATTCAAAATTCAGCAAACTTAACAATTTTCAGCATTTCAGAATTGGCAAGACACAAGTTTGCAACATTTCTATTGGATCCAATAATGTATGAGGGTATATAACTAACATTTAATCAAGAGCACCAAGCCCTCTACGTAGCTCAATGTTGGTGGCATTGATTATTGAACTCCTTCGTCATGACCCTAGTAAAAATGTACTCTTCTCACTCAAGCACAATCATTAATTAGACATGATATGTCTTTTCTATCTTATTTCACTGCTCAGAGGGTGATCTTGATGAGGGGGATCCCAATATAGGAAATGATTTTGATGTTATGTAGTCATTTCTAGTATCACGATTCTTTTTTGGACTCTAGAGGCTATTTAGAGTCTCTTTGCTGATCTATTTTGATTCAATGATGGATTGCACTATATACTATTTTGGTTATATGCACCCTTGTTATATACATGACAAACATTACATATATGTGTATAATAATTCAGATTCATATGGATGCACATGAATTATATGTTCTTATCAAAATTTGAATATTTTATGTATTTTTTGGTTGACCATTCTTTTGGTTTGGTTATGCTAACATGAACATTTCTCCTCAAGTAAACAAGGGAAACTCAGTGGTTTTCATTGCCATGATTCATCTGATTAGATACATTTATTTTTGTTTTGATATGATTTTGTATCATTCTATTAGATCCTAGTACCCAGGACAAATATCATATTTCAGTATTGATATTTGATGTACCACTTGACATCTTATATATCAATTTCATTTTCACATTTATGTAGCAATGTGTTTGTTTGATGTTGATCTTGCTTTTGATGTTAAAATTTTGAAAAAAAAAAACAATTATTTTTGTATTTTTTGAAGTTTCTTGATAATTTTCGATATTTTCCTTGATATGCTAATAATTTGAATTTGAGACGCCCATCAATAAATTTTCAATCACGATAAATGTAACATTGATTTGAGGCACTTAAAGAGATACCCTATGACATGTTTTTGTTGAATGGCGTCGTCATTGATGTCAAAGTTAGTTGTTGGCGAGTAGCCTGAAGAGCACATCCTCTTTGGAAGTAGTGAAGAAGTGAAGGCAAGTCTTGATGATGCCTTGAAGAAACTTTGACATGAATGCTTTTAATATACATCAAATTCCAATAATGAGAAGTTCCAGCCAAGAAACCCCGCACTTGTTAAAGGAGTTGAGTTCATTTGAGTTTTTATTGTAGCTATGGTGACCTAATATGCCCAAGGATAGCATAAGTGGATAAGTTGCGTTGAGACCTTTCCATCAATATATTATACTTTCAAAATTACCCCCTGGACAAGAAGTTATGACCATTTGATTATCAATAGCCAAGAGGACCCAAAGATGGGGCATTCGACCCAAAACTCCATATTATTGAAAATATGCATGGGTCATAGGTTCAGATGCTTGTATTGTTTGATAATACAAAAAAGGGAGGACACTGAAAATATGCATGATGCTTGTATTGTTTAATAGATATAATACAAAAAAGGGGAAATCCTTATTTGAAGGTGTTACCCATTGTTGGCCTTGGGCGGCATATTCTATATTTAATTGGAGGTTTCTCTACCAAACAATCATATGAAATACAATTAAATAAGTTCTAAGAATAATTTAGATCCGTTGGGAGATTCAAAGGCTAAAACACATAACTTGACGTATGCTCTTCGTCTTTCCTGGCCTGTTTGGCACAAGTGTTTTGAGTATTTTTGCCTATCTTCTCTGAAGAAACTATGTGTTTGTGCTCCTGGTATCTCTCAAGCAACGAGTTTTCAATAAAGAAATTTGTAGTGCGTGTGATCTATAGGCTATGTGTTGAAGGGTTCATAATTATTCACTCTTTATAATGTTACATACCATTACCAAATCAGTAGTTTTTCATATGTTTACAAAAGCGTACCTACCATTATAATATGTTTTAGTTAATATGCTTTAATCCATAGGTTTGATATGATTTTTTGTCTGTATGGCTTTAATGTATAGTTGAAGGCAAGGTGGTCTGTGACTTTGCGCGGGTTTGATCTGAGCATGGTTCAACTCTATTCAGTACGCAAAGGTTCCAATGTTATAGTTTTTACTGTGTCCTAGCACAGATCGTGGGTTTTATCATAACGTCACCGATGGATCTAAGATATTTGTCCCCTAGTAGAGCGATTTGCCTCTACAAATCTAAACTTTGACGAAAGTGCATTTATATTGGAGGAATTGTTTGAAGTTCTATTCTTGACCCAATCGTTGCTTAGTGCGAATCTGATGAACAATTTGAGAGCGTCTCGACTTTGACGCCAATGCCTATGCCAGCATTGGTGAAAGCATGATCGATTTGGTACGTATTTATTGAAGATAATTATCTAGTGTGAGTTCAATGTGTTAAATGTGTTGGACGAAAGTCTGTTTAAATTTGAACGAGAGAGTTCATACATGTGAGATTATTAAAAAATATGTGGAAAAACATGTTTATGCCTTTTAGCCCAACGTTTCGGACTTCACTCCATCATCAGAGGATCACAATTTGCAATTGAGATGCTTTAAACATGATGTGCTTGGAGCTATTAATAGTCATTAGAGTTTTAAAAACCGACCTGGTCAAACCGAAAATCAATCAAACTGGCAGGTTAGCTCCCTAAGATATCAAACCAACCCAACAAATCCGATTTGTTGGTTGGTCAAGGCCAATTGGGTACCAAACCGACCGGTTTGGTACATAATTGGTCCTGACCGGCCAATTTTGTAAAAAACTACTTGGTTATGAAACCAGATGGTTGGGCATGTTGATGAGACTCGCAAGCGGTTTTTGGAGGTGGTTTTTAGCAAACCCTGGTAGTTTCCCTAGTAAATCTAGCCCCATAACCTTATAAAAGGATACCTAAGCTCTTACTTGCCTCACACATTTGATTTCTAGTGTTTGTGAGCATATGAATGTTGGCATTATGGATAATGTGTTGTCCTTGATGTCAACCTGCTTGATTAAGATGTCAACATTATGATAATATGATGATTATGGAACTCATGCAGATTGGTACAGATGCTACAGAGGATATGGATAGAGAAATGGAAATTCAGTTACAGATGGATGTCAAAAGTGAAGCTGAGAAAAGTATATGTGATTCCTATGAAGAAGGGTTGCGTACATATGCAAGTCTTGTAAGTAAAATTCGCGTACAGAATCTGAACCATGGAACTCTGGATACCAGGGGTCATTACCATGGTATTGGCCCATAGTAATTGGAGCGACAACGTTCATTTGATCCCATCAACAAATACTAACGACACTACCAAAGGATTTACCTAAGGTATTGGCTAAGGCAAAAGCTATATAAGAAGATGGAGATCAAGGTGTTAAGTGTGCAAGTGAATGAGTTATCCATATGTGCAAGTGAATGAGTTATCCATATGTGATTTGATCTAAAACAGGCGTGCACCAGGGAGCAAGAAGAAGATTCAAATCTGATAGATCTGAAAGTGTAGTAAAGACTAATTAATACACTTGCTTGATATGTTTATACTTATAACTAATAATGGTAGATTTGTAGTAATAATGAAACTGTAATTTGAATATGTGACAACGAGGTTTGCAGCACTGTTTGATGATAATAGTTGATGATGTTTGTTATATTTGTTGTTGTCTGTCAATGATGTCTCTATGATCTGTGTCTGATAGTGTTGGTTCGGTTGATTATGGATTGGAATATTGATTGGTAATGATGCCATAGTGTGGTGATCTGCGATTGGTTCAGTGAGAAGTTTAGTGTTACAATGAATTGAATGATTCTATGTTCAGTAATATGAGATTTGTACACAGGTTTTATATAGAGGAAGTGTGTATATACGCAAGGTCAATTAAGAACAGTCACGTATATATTCCTAAGTTCATTTGTTCTGGTTGGGTTTTGGATTCATTGACTTCATGCTTCAGAGATTCAGTGGTTCGTATTTGTGTTTCAATCTTTCAATTGGGATATTGGTTTGGGCTTATTGTTTATGTGGGTCTAGTATGAAAATTTGATGAAAAGTGGCAAACAGGGTGTTTAATGATTGTTTGACATGTGGATCCAATCTAAAACACCCTGAAAAGTGGTCCAGAAGGTGTTGAGGGTTGCAACCTTCAGAGTGGGGGTTGGAGCTCCCTTCTATTGGAGTCGGTAAACGAGATCAGGGGGTTGTAGCTCCCTTCCAGTGGGTGTCTATGTACTGGTAAAGTCTACACCAATACAGAATGTAATGAAGATTTCTTTATATAATAAGAAAGACAACAGAGACAATGAAGAACGATAGTTTTCTCCCACATTGGGTTTCCACCTAAAATCCTGGTGTCCTATGTGTGTTGCTTATGTACTATGATTTTTCTATTCTTTATGCATTGGTTAAGTTAACTTACTGATGATATGTCAAATTGAGTTAATTGGATATATGTTGTTTTCATTCACAAGAGTCGTGTACGTACATTGGTTGCATGAATAATGGTAGCGTAAAGAATTTTGAATAAGAAATGAAAAGTTAAAAACACTAATTCACCCCCCCAGTGTTTTTCCTAACAATTGGAATCAGAGTCAGTCTCTTTTCCTAACAATTGGAATCAGAGTCTGTCTCTTTGAAGAAGCTTAATCGCTTAAAGGGAGATCCATCAATATGAACAGTCAAGAGAAAGTATCTTCTATTAAACCACCTTTGTTTAATGGAACTAACTTTGTATTTTGGAAAGTCAGAATGAGAGCATATTTGTACACACTACGAGATGATGTATGGGCAATTGTTGAAGGTGGATATCAATACCCAACCTCCATTCCCACAGATGATGCAGGGAAGAAACAATATGAGATCAATGCAAAGGTCGTCAATGCTATCTTGGGAAGTTTGGTTGAATCTGAGTTTGTGAATACAACAAATGCAATATGGGATAAGCTTGTCCAAAGCTATGAAAGTGACACTAAAGTAAAAAACGCTAAACTTCAAACGTTTAGAATTCAATATGAGACTCTTAGAATGCATGAAGATGAAAGTATTGCAAATTTTTCCTTAGAGTAGACGAGATTGTTAACTCAATGAAAAATCTTGGTGACGAAATAAAGGATTCTACTGTTGTTGAAAAGATTTTAAGATCTCTAACCTCAAAGTTTCATTCCAAAGTCTTCGGCATTGAAGAAATACATGATTTGAAGAATCTCATTGTTGAACAGCTCCATGGGATCTTGACAGCTTATGAGATGAGAAAAGGGGGTACATCAGGTATGAGAGAAGTAGCATTCAAAGCCACAAACAAAGGGAAAGAAAAAGAAGAGTCGAAGAAAACAAGTTATATTTCAGACGAAGAAGCAAATTTTGTGAAGAAGCTCCAAGTAGGAACTCGCAGGTTCAAAGGTAAGCTTCCTTTTAAATTTTTTGCCTGCGGAAGAGTAGGTCACTATGCTGCTAAATGTCCTTACAAAGAAAATCATGAGAAAGGAAAGAATGTTCCAAAAAAGAATGTTCAGACAAATTTTGATAGCAAGAGAAGTTTTTATACTCATGAAGATAGTGAATATTCTTCCAATAATGAGGATGATGAATTAGATCAAGATTGTCAATTACTTATGGCATTTGGAGAACAATGTGTAGACCAATTTGATGATGTCTTTATAGATGCTCTAGAAGAAATTGATAGACTCGGGATCATAAACAAGAATCAAGAAAAGGAAATCAGTATGTATAAGGAAAACACCCTTGTTGAAGAAATAATTCAGCGAAAGACCTGTCTAGAAGAAGCTAAGTTAGTTGAAGAATCTTTGAAGAAAAGGAAAGGCACTATGAATGCTTAGAACTTGAAATTGTGGGTTTAAGAAAAGAACTTGAGAAAACAAAGGCTCTAAATATTAGATTTGCTAAAGGATCAAAAACTTTAGAAGAAATCATTAAAGTGCAATGTTCTCCATTAATCAAGACAGGTCTTGGATACAATCCAAATGGTGAAATATCAAAACCTATGAAATCTTCTGAAACAGGTACAAGAATCTACGTCAATGCAATAAAAGGAAGCAATCATCAGAATTATAGAATTCAGCAAAAGAATGAGCGATCAAATCTTTCTCATGCAAAACAACCTTTCCATGAACAACAGGCAATCTACTCAAGAAGGTATTATACTCTCAAGTATTCTTACTTCAATGGTCAATGCTTCACTTGTCACAACTTTGGTCACAAAGCAATTCATTGTGTTGCTTATAAAACAGTTATGACTAAAGAAGCAATAAAACAACATAATGCAATCAGGACAAAGAAATTTTCTTATAATGTTTTCTCACCTCTTCAAAATGAAATTGAATGTTCTATTTGCAATAGCTTTGGTCATGAAAAAATTGAATGCAGAAGCAAGATGAAGTCATCTTATCAACATGAACAAAAGACTATACCACCCAAGGTATGGAAAAAGAAAATTGCTTCCTCTAAAAATTGTGGTCTAGCATTGTATGCAGGGGATTAAAAGAATCTATGGTACATTGACAAAAAATGTTCAAACCATATGACATGTGACAAAGATAAGTTTGTTTCTTTTCATGAAATTAAGAAAGAAAAGAATGTGACTTTTGGTGATAACTCACCTTCTGTTATTAAAGGAAAAGGATTTGTGTTTTTAAAGAAAAAGGTCAAGGCTGAGAATGTATTATTTGTTGATGGGCTAAGACATAACTTGTTAAGTATTAGTCAAATGTGCAATCAGGGGCATGAAGTTATTTTCAGATCAAAGAATTGTGTGGTAAGAATTTTGGATACAGGTAAGATTATAATCAAGGGAACCAAAACTCCGGGCAATGTTTATATCCTAGAAGAAGACAATGAGCATTGTTTTTTAAGCAAATCTGAAGAAAGTTGGCTTTGGCACAAAAGGTTGGGGCACCTCAACTTTTCTCAATTATACAAATCAAGCAGGATGGGAGCAGTTCGTGACTTGCCCAACATTTCTCCACCTGAAAATAATATTTGCAAATCATGTCAATTTGGCAAGCAATCCAGAGTTCAGTTTAAAGCTTTAAGGTACTTCAAGTAAACCCCTTGAACTTGTTCACACTAAT
This sequence comes from Pinus taeda, assembly GCA_000404065.3. Taxonomy (NCBI): domain Eukaryota; kingdom Viridiplantae; phylum Streptophyta; class Pinopsida; order Pinales; family Pinaceae; genus Pinus; species Pinus taeda. The sequence goes on along the minus strand of APFE031079412.1, from coordinate 103,474 downwards.
TTATGTGGACCTATGAGAAAGAAGTCTCCTCGTGGTGAACAATACTTCATATTATTCATTGATGACTTTACAAGAATGTGTTGGATTGGTTTACTAAAGCATAAAGATGAGGCATTTGAAAAGTTCAAAATATTCAAGGCTTTGGTAGAAAATGAATTGGATCTAAAAATCAAATGTCTTAGATCTGATAGAGGAGGAGAGTTTATATCAGATGAATTCTTCAATTTTTGTGAACAACGTGGCATCAAAAGACAAATTTCCATAGCTAAAACTCTTCAACAAAATGGAGTGGCAGAAAGAATGAACAAAACAGTTTAACAAATGGTAGGTGCCATGCTTGATGAGTCAGGAACACCTCAGACCTTCTGGGGAGAAGCATCACATACAGCCGTAGATGTACTTAACAAAGCTCATGTTCGAGTAAACAGCGATAAAACTCCATATGAACTCTAGTATGGTAAGCCTGCAATTGTCAAACACTTTAGGATCCTTGGAAGTAAACGTTTCATAAAGAAAAATGATGACAAGCTTGGAAAGTTTGAATCAAAGCTAATGAAGGAATCCTCCTTGGTTACTCTTCCAAAAGCAAAGGATATAAATGTTACAATAAAAGGCTCCAAAAGATTGTTGAAAGTATAGATTTGAGATTGATTAAGCATCCACGGATACCAAAAAGGAAGCACAAGCAGAGGATGAACCTCTCCCTATTCAAATCCAAGCAGTTGTAAGAGAAGAAGAAAGAGAAGCATCAGAAGAACGAAATGAAATTACAGGTATGCCAAAAAAGACTCCATCATGGTATGCTCAGCAAAATCGTCTTGAATCTCCAATTCTAGGTGACAAGGAAGCAGGAATAGAAACTAGAAGACCTTTTGTTGGAACATCTAGTCACTTAGCCTTACTATCCACAATTGAACCTCAAAATGTGAATCAAGCAAGCGAAGATGAATGTTGAGTTAAGGAAATGCATGAAGAACTTGATCAAATAGAAAAGAACCATAAATGGGAACTGGTACCAAGTCTCATGATAAAAATGTAATTGGGACAAAGTGGGTGTTTAAGAACAAACTAAATGAAAATGGAGAAGTAATTTGAAACAAAGCAAGACTTGTATACAAAGGCTATGCTCAACAGGAAGGGATAGACTTTGAAGAGACATTTGCACCTTTAGCAAGACTTGAAGCCATAAGGAAGTTTCTTGCTTTTTCCAGTTTTCATAACTTTAAGGTATATCAAATGGATGTTAAATTTGCATTTTTTAATAGGGACCTACACGAAGTTTATGTTGAACAACCTGAAGGATTCATATTTGGCAATGATAAAAATCTTGTTTGCAAACTTAAGAAGGCATTATATGGGTTAAAACAAGCTCTTCATGCATGGTATTATCGTCTTGATAGGTATCTTCAGCAACAAGGATTCAAAAAGGGATCTATAGATAGCAATTTATATATTACACGTGTGAAGGAAGTCTAGGGTTTCTGCTACTGGACTAGGGTTTTTCTTCTGCAGGTTCTAACTTGAAGAAGGAAGAGAAAGGTCATCAAAGGTCACATTGAGTCATCCTCAAGCGCTAGAAGAAGGAGAAAAGCTAAGCAAAGGTCTAAGGAAGCCTTGGGAGGCAAGAACAAGCTCACATGTGTGGCAGTAGCTGCTATTGGGGGGGCTAAAATTTTAGACCGCAATAGAGGCTGAAATTCTGAAGTTGGAGGTCAAAGTTGTGTTGTTGGAAGAGATTTGACTAGGTTTGGCTTGATCTAAGGAAGCACATCATCCGGAAGGGATACACTTGGTCTTGGAGGGTATTGGTCTTGGTCTAGAGCAATGTTACTTGGGAGCGGGAGCGGGATCGACCATTTTCAGAAGCTCCCGGTTTGGGAGCAAATCCGGGAGCGATTTTTTAAAAATATATATATTTTTTATATTTTTGATACATATATGTCAACAAAAACATGTAGAATGATGAATTAGACATAAAAAACATAAAAACACATAGATTGATCATTGAACCATATCACATCAATCATCTAGAAATTATAATCGTCATCAACCATGTCCACAAGATAGTAATTTTACACATATTACAACTGCAACATATTGAGTCTCATGGATCATGATTCATCACATTCAATCTTAAAGTTTCAACTTCAAGTTTTTAAAATTGAAATTCAATAGCATTTATCATCATTGATCACCAAAGTTGTACAGGTACTTGTAAGCTAAGTTTAACCATTACAAGAAGTAATATCTTAGATATTTCTAAGTCCTAACTTCTAACTGTTAACATGATATGAAATGTTATAAATTTATAAATGAAACATGAATAATGAAATGAAATGAAACAACTTTAGTCTTTCACGAAGCATCATATTCATAATTCACAATCATTACCAATGAGTTATAATTGCCAAGGCCCAACTTCAAACTTCAATTTTTCATTGTCACAGTGATATATTGTTTACAAAAAATATCATTATGATATGAAAGAGTCAAGAGTCAAGAGTCAAGGACTCAAAACTCAACAGTTATGAAAACTAAAGTCCAATAGAAACTAAAAAAGACAAGTAAACTGTAAATGATAAATCTACATGTGGCCCTTGCAACGAGAGTCTCCCCCATAAGGAGGTCGTGGTGGTCTTCT